>KE158215.1:63356-101137 GCA_000411055.1 Leavenworthia alabamica
CGGAGCTGCTGATGCAGAACATAACCATAGAGCCACCAATTTCCATAATCATCGCCATCGTAACAACCGTCGTAAAGAAGAGCTTGAGTACTCAGCCGTGTCTTGTAGAGCTTACTCAGCGTCTCTTGACGAGTTCGGCGCCGTAGGAGACGGTGTGACCTCAAATACAGCGGCGTTTCGCGACGCAGTCTCACAACTTAGCCATTTCGCAGATCATGGTGGCTCATTGTTGTTTGTTCCCGCCGGAAAATGGCTTACCGGAAGCTTTAACCTCACCAGCCATTTCACGCTTTTCCTCCACCGTGATGCTGTTCTCCTCGCCTCTCAAGTAAGTCCATTATTATTTATTTTCATTTCTAAGAATTAAAAAGATAATTAGTAATATTAACCCGTGACACAAAATTCCACAAACGCCTTTGATAATTTTTTTTTCCAAATACATGCATATATTCCACGTGGCATATTCTGGTTGGAACATTCGATTTTTATGTTTCAGTTCAGTACCTAATTTGTTTATAAAAAAATACCACACATTGAAATTGTCATTAAAAATAATATTACTATGTGCAATTTTTTGAGACTTGAAATAACTCGAGGGCCTTTTTGAAAATAAATAATAACAATTGAGCTTCAATTTTGTGGAATGCGTTAGTGGGGATCGACATCGGACGGTTATAAGAATGTGTGACCCATCACTCATACTCGTTAGGAACATCTCATCCGTTCATTTCAATTACAAATCTGAGCCACATGTTACTTTTGGGCTTTTAAGCTAATTATGAAAATTGTTGGTACTAAAATTATTGGTAGGAAGAGAGTGACTATGAAGTGATAGAGCCATTGCCTTCATACGGACGAGGGAGAGACACAGATGGTGGACGGTTTATTAGTCTAATTTTCGGTTCAAACTTAACCGATGTGGTTATCACCGGTTAGTAGTTCAATTAACCATAATATCCAATTATTACACCCTGATTTTTGAATTTAAAAGGTGAGAATGGGACAATTGATGGACAAGGAGAGCCATGGTGGAGTAAATTCAAAAGAGGAGAATTAAAATACACAAGACCGTATCTGATTGAGATTATGCATTCCGATGGTATTCAAATAACCAATCTCACTTTCTTGAATTCTCCTTCTTGGCATATTCACCCGGTTTACAGCAGGTATAATCTCACCCGGTTTAATCAAATTATATAAGCTATTAACTTTGTGTTTATTTATTTCAAAATATAGCAATATTGTTATCCAAGGTTTGACGATATTAGCACCGGTCACAGTACCAAACACCGATGGAATTAACCCAGGTATACTAAAATCATACCGATAATTTTGAATTAATAATAAATAACCGGTGGCTGAAATTTCATTCCGGTTTAAATCAGATTCATGTACCAACACGAGGATCGAGGACTGCTACATTGTTTCGGGAGACGATTGTATCGCTGTGAAGAGTGGATGGGATCAGTACGGAATCGCGTATGGTATGCCCACGAAACAGCTCTTGATCCGACGGCTCACATGCACTTCCCCTGACAGTGCCGTGATCGCTCTCGGCAGCGAAATGTCTGGTGGAATTGAAGATGTTCGTGCTGAAGACATCGTTGCAATTAACTCTGAATCTGGAATAAGGCAAGTAATAAAATTCCGGTTTACGAAAATTAACCGGTTTAGGTTGGTTCGGTTGTGTTAACCGGATTCCAAATTTAAAAATTTGCAGGATTAAAACAGCGATTGGACGAGGAGGATACGTGAAGGATATATACGTAAGAGGAATGACGATGAAGACGATGAAATATGTGTTTTGGATGACCGGAAGTTACGGTTCACACCCGGACGAGCATTATGATCCAAATGCTTTACCGGTGATTCAGAATATTAATTACCAAGACATGGTCGCCGAGAACGTGACGATGCCGGCTCAGTTGTCTGGTATAACCGGAGACCAGTTTACTGGGATCTGTATCTCTAACGTGACGATCACTCTTTCTAATAAACCTAAGAAAGTGCTTTGGAATTGTACGGANAGTTACGGTTCACACCCGGACGAGCATTATGATCCAAATGCTTTACCGGTGATTCAGAATATTAATTACCAAGACATGGTCGCCGAGAACGTGACGATGCCGGCTCAGTTGTCTGGTATAACCGGAGACCAGTTTACTGGGATCTGTATCTCTAACGTGACGATCACTCTTTCTAATAAACCTAAGAAAGTGCTTTGGAATTGTACGGACGTCTCGGGTTTTACTAGTGGTGTGACTCCGGAGCCGTGTCAGTTGTTGCCGGAGAAGCAGCCTGGGACGATTGTGCCATGTAATTTCCCGGAAGATACTGTGCCTATTGATGAAGTTAAGTTTCAACGTTGTAACTCCAGAAGAAGGAATATGTGAAGAAGATGTACATCGTTTTAGGTTTTTATGAATATATATTTCTTGGGTTATAAGTAAAACGAGTTATCAAATGAAACAGATTTTATTGAATAATTGAAGAAGCTTTAATGGAAAAACAAAATAGAGACTTAACTTGACATCCAAGTAACAAAAGAAGAAGATTGCTTTTGACAAAACAGACTTACTTAACTTGACATCCAAGTAACAAAAGAAGAAGAGTGCTTTAGACAAAACAGAGACTTACGTGAATATCTGTATGAATGTATCATCTGCAATTTCATTTTAAGATGAAGTACGAATAATTAAAAGCAAATTTTATTATCTCTAATGTGGTAGGCATATCAGATCATCATGGTTCTAATGCCAAGGCCAGAGAAGACTCATTAAATCTGATGACACCTGAAGGATTCAAATCAACACTCTACAGAAAAAATTTCAAGACTCATGAGTAGCCACAAAAGTTGTTTAAGATAAACAAAAGAAAATTAGGGTTGGGAGAGAAACCTCTGTGAGGAGTTTGAACAAGTCAGAATGCCGAAAGCGGTTCAAATTATCCGATGAGCTCAAATGGAGGAGGACAAGATTAATGTTTCCTTTCAACCTCAGATTTACAAGACCATTAGGGATCTCTGCAAAGCCTTCAAGGTCTGTAGTGTCATAATCTAGAGCTCCTAAGAACGAAGTTAAGGAATAGGACACTTCTGTTGTTGTTGTTGTTACTTCTGTCTCTTGTGGATGCATTATATAAGAAGTAAGGTTATTTTGTCTTTCCCTAATTGAAAATAGTGCCTTGACCTTGGTAATAACATCACTAACAACATCATTATCAAGAACAGAGCTGCAAAAACAAAGCTTAGTAGTTAGTAGTGAAGAACAAATCTTGATATAGAAGCTACAAACGAAGACACACTTATATTATTATACCTTTTTTTATCATAGCTTAATCCTGGTCTTGACGCAATAGCCAAGATAGCTTGTCTCCATCCCCAGATTCTAGCTTCAGTATCAAGTATAGACTTATCATCTCCTCTATCGACATTTTTACGCACTTCGTCCTCTCTCTTGAGAAGCCTGTTAAGGAACAATCCTCTTATTTCTTTAACTGATTTAGCCTCAAACTTGTAAAAAACTGGGAAGCAATCGATCTCTCCTGCATCCATAAGCTTCTTGATATCGGATAACTCATCAAGGCACTGTACTGACTCAGGATACTTAGCCGAGAAGATAACTATTGCAACCTCTGACTCTTTGATCCCCACCTTCATCTCATCCTCTACATATACTGATACTCCGTTCAATTCCAGTTTAGTTTTCAGAATACTCACTATGCTTTCTCCAATCAGCTTTTCACCAAAACTGATGCATACTCTAGGCGACGGAGGACGTATCATCATTACACAACGCTTCATAATGTTAAGTAAGAATGAAACGCATGTCAAAGCTTCATCATAGTAGTTAAGGTTCTGAAGATTGTCATTACTCTCTACGGTTTGAAACCTGTTTCCTGTCACAGTTGTATCATATGTTAGTTTATTCTAGAGGGAATTAAGGATACATTAACATAGAGTGATACGATCGTGTGATATGCATGAAACTTACTAGTGGTTTGAACTTGGATCTCTTGAGGTGAGACAATAACCCTGTTACCAAATAATTGTTGAGGTTTCTTGGGCAGCAAGATAGGTTTTAAAACGAAACCCTACAGTGTAATAATAGCAATTAAGTTACTTGAAACAAAAGGTTGCTGTAACAATTCAGAAAATAAACTTTGAGGAATTGAGAAATTAACCTCGTTGAAGTCTTTTAGAGAACCTAATAACACCAAGAGAATCCTTCCAGCTTGAATTTGATTGATTAATTGTGGAGTCAGGATAGGATTCTTAAGAAAGTTTAGGTCAAGAAACACCAGATGATCAGTTCCCAGGGAAACAACGTCACTGATATGAACTGCTGGTTTTGTAAAAAGATCTTGAAGATCAGATATCTTTAGGTTTTGAGCTTGTAAGAACGACGTAATTTTCCGAGGTTGCATTAGAGGCTTCTCTATGGCAACAAAATCATATCCTGGAGAAGAAATATGATCCAACAGTTCCTTGACCTTGACCACAATATCTTTAACAAAAGCGGCATCAGAGTCATGATGATAAGAAAACCCCATGCTACCACAAACAGAGACTAAAGCTTGCCTCCATCTCCAAAACTTAGCCTCAGTTTCAAGTATTGACTTGTCGCTACTCCGATCAACATTCTTGCGAACCTTTTCCTCAGTCTTGATGAGATTATTACGGAACCAGCCAGTTTGTTTCTTGATGGATGCAACTTCCACTTTGTAGAATATTGGAAAGGGAACGAGATATCTCGTCTCCATGATCACAGCGAGCTCTTCTAAGCACCAGATTGACTCGGGATACGTCTTTGAGAAGAAGACTAGTGCAACACTTGACTCTCTGATTCGTTCAAAGAGGTTTGTCATTGAAACTCCTCTAATCTCATCTTCGTCCATGAAAAAGTTGACATTGCTTCTTTGTAATTCTGACTTTAGAAAGCTAATTATTTTTTCTCTTTGATTTTTACCCCTAAAACTAAGGAACACTTGGTGAGGCTTCCGAGACTGAGAAGAGTTGGTCATTTTAGTTAGGGTTGAAATATGAAGACTTAGAGATAAAGTTTGAGTGCAGAGGAAAATGAAGTAGGACAAGCTGTTTTGTAATGCTTCTTGAATGTTAACTATTAAAGTCAACGCAGCCAAAGTCTTTGTAATGTTTTCATTATATTTTATTACCAAATGTCCAGACGCCTTCCGCTCCATCTAGGCCCTCATTGTTGGAGTGTTGGTTTGGTATCCAGTCTGACACGTTCTCATATCGTTCATGACACTTCACCACTTGGTTTTTCTTTTCTTCAGGATGTACTCTTTTTCCTGGCTTGGNCACGTTCTCATATCGTTCATGACACTTCACCACTTGGTTTTTCTTTTCTTCAGGATGTACTCTTTTTCCTGGCTTGGGTTCCCGTTCAGGGTTTACCAAGTCAGGTTTTAACGAGGCATCCACCTTTCCCCTTTCTCTTCAGACGGTCAACCTGATATCCTACCTACCTTGCCCCCACTGGGCTTGTGAAAGTAGTCTATCAAGTTACCCTCGTCCCTCCTTTCTTGTTTTCATCTCATTTCAAAATATTCCGCTGTAAAAGTGACTTTTGGTATTAATAAATTAACATTTAAAACCAAAAAAATGTCCAGACGCGGTTTTATAAGTCCACATCATGTGTCGATTTGCATGGCAATTAACTACTAAGGTTGAAAATATGAACGATGAAATATCATTTTAACAAATATTAAATTATGGAAAAAATTTAACCAAATATTTATATTAAATTTGTAATGAAAACTATGTAATTTAAAACGAAGGGAGCTAGTATGAACAAAGGATATTTGTTGAAACTATATACTCATTTCCTCTACCCAAAATAAAGTTTTATAATCATAAAGAATATTATCTCCATGACTCCATCTTGCATCTTCAACGGCTACATAAAGAAATTAGGTTACGTTATATACCTTTGATGTGCAATTAAAAAAACACAATATTGTCGTTACACAGAAAATGATTTGATAGAAGAAGTATTACAATAATGCCTTTATAGATGTTTATTATTCAGTCTTTGGTCTTTTGGTCATAAACAAATACTAATAATGAAACCGACCGAGTATTTAATTAATTTATTTGTCTTATATGTTTTTGTCAACCAATCTTTCTTTGTCTCATTCCCTTTCCCCCAAAATGATTCCGATGGACGACATAAAAAATAGTGAAGTGGTATGGAGTTTTAAGGTAGTATAAAAATAGTAATATAAGGTAAAAATGGTATGAACTAATCTTTACATATTCGTTGATTTTTGAACTTTTGAAATTGTGATGTCAATACCATGTTTTGTCTCGGTTGACTACAATCTTAATGATGCTTAAAACTAGTTTAGGAATGAAAACAAAGAGGCTATGTTTAAGACACAAACTAGATCATTGCCGGAAGAATACATGCCAGTAACCCACAAACTAATGGAAGTGTTCTCATGCATAATGTTAGTGATCTTATTTTAGTGGTTACGTGCGTGATAGTGTTAGCAGGATTCTTGTAGTGTAAAGCAATCTTATTCTATGTAAGCAACACATGTACTGAATTGCTTGCTTCCTTTATAAGAGTTGATGATCGGAGATAACCTAATAATTTCACTAGACTCTCTTGAGTGCATTTTCTAACCTAACAGAGCAACACACACAAACCAAGATTCCTTGTCAACACCTTGGGAGGTTTATCAATGGGCTCGGCCTTATAGTGTATTTTATAAAGCAACTAGTTCAGAACACCATAACAAACATATATTTTTAAAGGTGTGCAGACTAGTTTATGTTACTTTTATTCTAAGTTTCATAACATTTCAAATATGAAGTTCTTAATCAACATCTCTCCTTCATCAAAATCTTCTAGTTCCTAATATTTTGTTATTAAGTTTAACAACAAAATAGTAGTGGTTATATCTTTTTCCTAAAAATCTCTAAGCAGCCCAATTAACTTTACTTATAAACGTCGTTGTTAAAACAGAATGGGCACAAGCTGTGTTTTTAGGGCACAACCTATATTTTAGACACATACATAAAGTTGTGGAAACTAATGAAGATAATGGACCAGATTTTGAAAGGTTACGTTTGTGACCTATTCATTAATATCAACTTGCCATAACATTCCATAAATTTATGCTTGTTCATAATACTATTAACGAGTTTATAATCTTATAAGTCATTTCATTTTAAAAATCTTTGTCGTAATAGTTTGTGTGGTGACCAAAACTTAAAACCTACTGACTCTAGTAAAATAGTTCGAGTGTCTCGTACGGAGACATGTTACATCAAATCCAAAGTAATTTAAAGATAAATGATAACAATATTTCATTATTTTTTAATTGGATTTAGTATTGATACAAGCAATTAATTAATGATAAATAACATAAAATAGAAATGGTCAATGTATACTATAGTGATCCCATGCTTAATAAAACATATATATATAAAGGTTTTTTTATAACTTTGTATAACTGGTGCAAGTGGCCGTGCATGATGTCACGAATATAATTCTCATGTTGCTTGTTGAAATTAAATTCATTTTAAAATCACCAATCCAAGATCGATACGTTATTTCATATTTAATTAAATATATGCTTACCAAAGTTAAATTGTATAATAATCACATTATTATGTATCATGAAATTTATGATACAAATCGGACTCACACGAGTCAATAAGCTCGTAAACTACAAAATTTTAAATAGTTGGTATTGTTTTCGGACTCTAACGAGAATTTTGTTTTTGTTGGTATATTAATATTTTTATAACGATCCATTTTTATGTTTTTATATTATTGTTGGATATTAAAGATATAATTATATAAACTTGTATATTTTTTTTATAAAATGTTTTTGTCTAGTTGGTGCAAGAAGGAATGAAAATTTCTTCCCAATTGCAAGAAAAAGTTGACTATAATTATTTTTAATTATTTATTATTTAGTTGACCATTATGGACCGGAAGGATATAGTTTGATAAAGATGGACCGAACTTTATAATTTAGAATTTTTTCGGTATAGAATTTTAAGTATATAGTTTTTATATTTTTTGATAAGTAGGTCTTATGACTTCTCTTTAATTAATGAAAATCTTTTATCAAAAAAAAAGAAAGATAATTAGGTCTTGTTTTGTTAGGTGTCAATTTATTACGTGAAAAACAAAAACAAAAATCATATATATATATACATAATTATGGATAAATGAATAAAGAACAACCAAAATCAAGAAGAAGATATTATTGTAGAATCTTGTTTTAGACTTAGTTGTGACTAAAGGATCCCTATTCTATAATAGAGGCGTGAGATTACTGGACCAATCTATATATATTACCACAACGCTTACGATAAAGTGATAAATATCTCTCATATTAATTATTTTTACCACAAGGATTAAATTAAATTGATAATACATCTCAAATTATTTTTAACATTTTCCAAGTGATTTGTTAAGAGTAGCTTACGATATAGATCATACTTGCAGCAGTAATATATTCTAAAATTAAATTATATTTAGATTTAGTGGCTTGTTACGTGAACACAAGGTTAAGCTAGACTTACGTATCACATATAAAACACATACATAATATTACAAGTATGAAACTAGTGACGAAACCTTTAACAAATAAAAAAATATGAAAATACATAATATTGTCAAATTCTTTTTATTCATATTGTCAATATATAATGATAAATATAACGAAATATGGATATACACTGATTTTTTAATATGATTTATAATTGAGTTTTATTGTCGGAGATGCATATTTGACAAGTTATGTATTAATATTAAGTTTAGGTACGAATTGACTTTCAAAAGTCAACTCAATAAATTTTAAAAGTTAAAAAAAAAACCCTCAACCACAAACAATCTTATTTTATTTTCAATCTTTATATAAACCAATGTTACTCATACGGCTTGTTCTCGCTATACTTGTCAACGTAAAGGAAAAAGAGGAAACAATCTTGGAAGAGAGAGATATGGGTGAGGTGGCTTATATGGATGAAGGAGACTTAGAAGCAATAGTCAGAGGCTACTCCGGTTCCGGAGACGCGTTTTCCGGTGAAAGCTCTGGCGGATTTTCACCTTCGTTTTGCTTTCCAATGGAAACGGCTAGTTTCCATGAGCCGGAGATGGAGACAACCGGTTTAGATGAACTTGGTGAACTCTACAAACCATTTTACCCTTTCTCCACACAAACAATCCTCACGAGCTCGGTCTCTGTCCCCGAAGATTCTTTAACTTTCCATGATGGTAATAAGAAACAACGAACACATGGTTGTGTTCTATCCAACAGATCAAGAACTGATCATGTCCGAGTATCAGATTCCAAATTGAAGAAGAGGTCAGTATTTTTGTAGTTCTTGATAGGGTTCTTTAAAAATGCAAAAAAATTATATAAAAAATAATATAATTACAAAACTAGTTTTATTTGTCATAACCAACGATTATGAAACATTAAGTTAAAAATAAGAATTATAATTTTGAATATGGACAGCAAGAAGAATCAACAGAAGAGAGTTGTTAAGGAAGTGAATGAAGATAATCTTTTGTCGGACGCATGGGCATGGCGTAAATACGGGCAGAAACCTATCAAAGGATCTCCTTACCCAAGGTCGTTAACCGAAATTCGCGGTTTAATTTAATTTCTATTTCACCTAACCGGACATAATTGAATTTACTTAACCTCTCAACTGTTTCTGTTTCTTTTTAGGAGTTATTACAGGTGTAGCAGCTCGAAGGCGTGTTTGGCAAGAAAACAAGTCGAAAGAAATCCTCAGAACCCAGAAAAGTTCACCATAACATATACAAACGAGCACAATCATGAATTACCAACCCGGAGAAACTCATTAGCCGGTTCGACTCGACCTAAATCTTCCCAAACCAAAAAACCTGGAAAACAAGTGGTTTCTTCTCCCACAAGTAACCCTGTGATCGCATCCGTTGATGAATCTTCTGTTGCTGTTCAAGACATGGGAGTTTCAGAAATGAGTACCTACAAAAGAGATGGAGAAATCAAAGGCATGAGTAACAGTTTACCTTCGGATTTGATGCCGGGGACCGGAAATTTTCATACTTTTACTGGTGACTTTGATGAACTATTGAATAGCCAAGATTTCTTCAATGGGTATTTATGGAACTAGTAGAGAAGATTAGGTGTATGTGTATATATACATATTCAAACTTATATTATATAGTTGAGCCATTACTGAGTAAGATGTATATTTAATTAAGTTTAGTCTCAAGAAAGACTATAGAGTCGTAGTTTTTGTCTTGTTAATTTCCTGTTTACGCTTTAACCAAATAATAATTCGAATTTTATTTTCATGCAAATGCTAAAATAATCTGTTATATCCAATTTTTACATATTAATTCTTAAAGTATTTATAGATTTTACTCAAATAGTTGTCACTGTACTATATAATGTCCGCTTAAATGTTAAAAGTATCATATCAAAAACATCTATATATTATACGATACAATGAATGGTACAGTGATTGAGATGTAATATAATATTATTTCAAATCAAATCGTTTTAATTTTAGTCAACAGATCTCATACAGAAGGGCACAACGGATCTCGCACAGGAGGGCCCAACAGATCTCACACAGGAGGGCCCAACAGATCTCACTGAACGAGGTTCGGTTTAGGAAACTGTGTATCCAATGGTCCAACTGAGACAAACCCTAGGCTCTAAAACAAGCTAAGGGCGCACAAAACTTAGACTGATTTAAATGGGAGAGGCCGCGCGAACGCAGGCCTCCACTGCCACAAATAATGACGCAGGCTCTTCCTCTAGGGAAGACCTTAGGCATAGCACCCTTCCTCTGTGCAATGGAAGTCACTAGCCTAGGCCACTCGTCTTCTTGATCACGAGTTGACCCCGTCCAGGTAAGTACTTTAAAACGTTGTAGCACCTCCTTGTTTTATACTAAGCCATAGAGGAGTGCTCATCGTAAACTCTTCGATGTGGGAGAAATGCTTATAATTACTTCCGTTATCTTTAATGGTCTGGGCTTCGTTAAATACTTTGATGGGCCTCGTTGACTTATATCTGGCCCAAAAATAATCCATTTCACTATGTTCTACGCATCTACATATTTAATAATTATAGATTTACGTTCCCGATAACAAATAAATGTTTTATAATACATATTTGGAAATGATGCTATCATATTAGCATTAATAATCCTATTAAATATAGTAAGAAATGATGTTTTAATAATTTAACAATAATTACATTTAGTTTTAACCCACATCAATGTTACATTTTTAATATTTGTTTTGCATTCGTATTATAAATTAAATTTTGGACAGAACTCGATTGGATAATACCTAGTAATAAGATGATAACGATGAGTAAATCATAAACTTATACTTGACATGACAAGATCCATATCTGAATTGGGTTGGTGAACTGGTGATGCTATTGTTAGTTTGAAATCGGGCAATAACAATAACAAAAACGTGGGTAGTTTTCCTCATTACTACGCAGCTACACTCCAAAAGAAAAAAGAAAAAAACACACGTAAGAATCTTAGCTTTTTGCCTTGTTCTTACATCGATGCTGATAAGTAATCGACAGAATTGTTTTGTTTCTATTATATACGTTGTCCATAAAACAAAGGAGAATGCGACTCTACAAGCGAGGAGTGATGTGGTCGGCATGCATTATGTATTCCTTTTTGCCTCGAGTTACATTATTTTCTTTTGTCCTATATATTAATATTATCCTAAGTGTGGGAAATAATTGGCCAAAAAAAAAGAAAAAAAAAATGAAAATCTTACTATATATATAACCCTTAGCAATGAGAGTTACTCACCCAAACCCAAAACCAAAAACGAAATAACAAATGGCAAACCCTAAATGTATTGAGTGGCAGTTCAGTGGGAGTGAGGCGGCTAAAGAAGCTGCTGGGGCTTCTCTAGGAACATACACTTCTGCACTCTATGCTATGTGCGATCCTCATGGCAAACCTATATTGCCCCCACGAAACAAGTCCCCTGAAACTAGCCATACAGCTGAAAAAGCTGTTGTTCAAGCCGTTCTCTGTGGCACAGGAAACGCCTACGCTCCTAGCATTGGCCTCCAAGTCGCTAAAAGGTAATGCATACATGTAAAAATATTGTTAAATCATTTTAAAATATTTATTACTTTTGGGATAGACCATGCATATATTATTACTTTTGTATATATATTTCTATGACACGTTCATCTTTGCTTTCGTTATTCTTAGTGCCGTGGCAGAGTATTTAAACCGGAGTCTTCCCAATAAGTTGACAGCAGATGATGTGTTTATGACTGTTGGATGCAAACAAGCGATCGAGCTTGCGGTCGATATTCTAGCTAAACCTAAAGCCAATGTTTTGCTTCCGAAGCCAGGCTTCCCATGGGACGTAGTCCGCTCCATCTACAAGAATCTTGAGGTCCGTAGCTATGATTGCCTCCCTCAAAAAGACTTTGAGATCGACCTTGACAGTGTCCGAGCACTCGCGGACGAGAACACATTTGCTATATTTATAATCAATCCACACAATCCCAATGGTAACATCTACTCCGAGACTCATCTCAAACAGGTATATATTTACACAGACACATATTAGTCTTAGCTAGCCTATTACTAAAATATATTTGTTTATTTCTTGTGTAATTATTGAACCTTAGGTTGCTGAACTGGCTAAGGAACTAGGAATATTGGTGGTTTCTGACGAAGTTTATAGATGGACCGTCTTTGGGACTAAACCTTTTGTCCCGATGGGAAAATTCTCATCGATCGTACCAGTGGTTACACTTGGATCCATATCGAAGGGATGGAATGTCCCAGGATGGCGAACAGGTTGGCTTGCACTCCATGATCTTAACGGTGTCTTTAGAAACACCAAGGTCCGATCTCTAGCCATATAAAATTATATGTATACTATACACTATAGTTTGATATTATAAGTTTTTAAATGTGTTTATTGGAGTAACGATTCTTTTATGTGTGGACAGATCTTACAAGCTGCTAAAGAGTTTCTCGAGATAAGCTCTAAACCTCCAACTGTTATTCAGGTAATGACAATTCAGACAATATTTGGTTACTACCGAACACTTATGTACTATTATAATTAAGAGTATAACAAAATATTTTTAATTATATCATTAATTGTTAATGCATGTCATAGGCGGCTATTCCCACAATCTTGGAGAAAACTCCTAAACAGTTCTTCGATGAGAGGGGAAGTTTTCTGAAAGATAAAGTGGATCTTGGATATGATAAGCTCAAGCTCATACCTAGCCTCACTTGCTATATTAAACCTGAAGCTTGCACCTTCTTATGGGTATTGTATTACTATTTTAGCAAACTTTTACTCTTCTTTTATTGTTCAGACAATAATCTTCACATATTATTGTTGTCACAGACCGAACTGGATTTATCATGCTTCGTGGACATTAAAGACCATCAAGACTTCTGCAACATGCTTGCCAAGGAAGAAAACCTCGTCGTTTTACCAGGTAAATGCTTCTTAACCATCTCTATAGTTTCCATAACACATATATATATACACTATCAAGTTTGTTTATATATAATATTTGTTGGAGAGTTTATATATATATATAAGAAAATGTTGTGATGTGATAGGGATTGCATTTGGTCAGAAGAACTGGTTGAGACATTCTATTGATATGGAGACTTCAACATTGGAGGATGCATTTGAGAGATTGAAGAGCTTCTGTGAACGCCATTCCATTATAGGTGGTGAAGCTTCACTCAAAAAAGTCAATGGTGTCAACTAAAGGGTGTTTGAGATTAATCATGAATGCATTTCGTGTTTGTAACTAATAAAATTGGTGTTCTGGTCTGATCACTAATCATGTGTAATGTTTTCTCATAGTTTGTAATATTTTGGTATTTCTACATTTCAAAAATAAAATTAATAAATTCCAGTTTCATTTAATATTATAAGATTGAAAAGCATGTTGAACCGTTAACTCTAACGGCGTCATATTTCAATTCCTTGTTGAAATGTTTGAATTTGGTCTCATCGTTACTTTTTTGGTTAAGTATCTAACGTATCGGTTTGGAACCGAACAAATCAACGGCTCAGATAAAACATAATCAATTCAACGGACGAGATTTGAGTTTTTGAATCATTTCTTCTATTTTAAGTTTTCGAGATCTTTTTCTCAAATTGATTCTTTTTCGTTTGAATAGAAAACTATGGCGGATGAACATAAGCATGAAGAATCTGTGATTGCTCCGGAGCCTGACGTGGAAGTTGTGGAAAGAGAATCGTTGATGGATAAGATATCGAAGAAGATTCATCACGGTGGTGATTCGTCTTCATCTTCGTCGTCTGATGATGAGGATGAGAAGAAGAAGAAGCTGTCTTCTCCGTCCTCAATGAAATCGAAGGTTTATCGCTTGTTCGGAAGGGAGAAACCTGTGCATAAGGTTCTCGGTGGTGGAAAACGTACGTTTTGCTCCAAAGATGGTTTCATTTTCGTATAATTTAGCTTCATTTGGTTTCATTTTAGGATTAAGTTTTCTTAAGAAGGTTTAAATCTGCATACTTGTTTACAGAGAGCACCGTATTGGCTTAGGGTTCGTGACGTCTGCTGTTGATTTTTATCAACCATCGTGTTCATTTGATTTTGGGGGTTTCTTATTTTAGCATTGTTTGTTGAGAGTGTAGACTTCACATATTCAAGTTCCATGCTTTTCTTATGTGTGATTGATTAGGTCTTATATCATGTATAAGCAAAATTTGATTTTTTTTTATTTGCAGCGGCTGATATATTCATGTGGAAGAACAAGAAGATATCTGGTGGTGTACTTGGTGGTGCTACAGCTTTATGGGTTCTATTTGAATTAATGGAGTACCACCTTCTCACTCTGCTTTGCCACCTGATGATTGTTGTTCTTGCTGTGTTGTTTCTGTGGTCTAATGCCACCATGTTCATTCACAAGTAAGTTAAATGAATGTAAATTTGTGCTTGAGATCATTGACTTCTGCATGTTAACTATTGATTCTCTGCCAGGTCCCCACCAAAGATTCCTGAAGTTCACATCTCTGAAGAACCTATTCTTCAGCTTGCATCTGGGCTTAGAATAGAGATCAATCGTGCATTCTCTTCTCTTCGTGAGATTGCATCTGGAAGGGATCTCAAGAAATTCCTCTTTGTAAGTTCAAGATAACTACTTTTGAGACTTCTGTTTCTATTTGCATCCTGATCTTTGACAACAATGTTGTGGCATTTGGATTGAATTATCAGGCTATTGTTGGGTTATGGATTCTCTCAATCTTAGGCGGCTGCTTCAATTTCTTGACATTGACATATATAGGTAATGCTTAATCTTCCACATTGTATAGTGCCTTAAGTGAATGATGATGACTAAATTTTGTCTGCTGCTGCAACAGCTCTTGTGCTGCTCTTCACGGTTCCTCTTGCCTACGACAAGTATGAAGACAAAGTCGACCCATTAGGTGAGAAAGCAATGATAGAGTTGAAGAAACAGTATGCAGTGTTGGATGAGAAGGTGTTGAGTAAAATCCCACTAGGCCAGTTGAAGAACAAGAAGAAAGATTAGGTTTACGAAAAAGACTAGCAAAAAGAGTTGTGAAATGGTGTCAAAGTTATGTGTTATGGCTTTTAGATGGCTCTTTACGGTTATGTGAATGAACTTGAAACTTCCCTGACTGCATTTTTGTGTGTGCTTATGTCATTGTTGCTCAGCGTCGAGGGATATAAAGTAGTGTTGTTTATCTCTTTAAGCCTTCTTATATATAACTACAGTCTCCTCTTTTATTACATCTCGTAAATGGATCTAGATGCAACAAGAAGGTGTTGTCGGAAGGAGGACGAAACTGATTTAGTCTGAATCTAATTTATAGTAATGAGAATAGATCACAAAAGTCAGGGTGGCCGAGTGGTCTAAGGCGCCAGACTCAAGTTCTGGTCCTCGTAAGAGGGCGTGGGTTCAAATCCCACTTCTGACAATGTTTTTTTTTGATATGTTGTGTTGATAAAAGAGATTGCAGGAAACAAAATAATTTATTGTGTAATAAAAACACAAAGCTAATAAATGTAAGAGAATCAAATAAACAAATAACATAATGAAGAAAAGATTTTAGTAGTTAGGCTCGATAGTTTTACATACTGCTGCATCTGCGCCTGTATGTTACCATTTCTGGATTCTCCTTCTTCATCATCGCTACGAATTCTTCATAGTTGATTTTACCATCCTAGAGATTTGAATATAAAGAAGAGAGTGTTAATGATCAAACTCTGTTGATAAACCAAACCAGAGACTAATATATGTACATACATGATCAGTGTCTACTTCAGTAATGATCTCTTTGATTGATTTGTCATCACCCATGTTATAGTTCTTCATGGCTTGTTCTAGTTCTTCCATTGTTATGTAGCTATTAACACAAATCAAGATCAAAGATTGATACTCTTACATTATACCTTCTTTGCAACCGAGAGAGAGTTTAAAGAATAGTTTTACCCGCTGTTATCTTTGTCAAAGTATTGGAAAGCTGTGTACAAATGATCTTCACGTTCGATTCTGCTCATATGCATTGTAGCTGATATAAACTCCAAGTAATCAATTGAACCATCTCCATCCATATCAGCCTATATCAATACAATATAAAGCCTAAATGAAAACACACAGATTCCGAAAAGTCAATGTATATGGTTATGATAGTGACACTTACAGCTTCCATTAACTGTTTTATTTCAGCTTCAGAGATCTTATTGCCAAGTTTTGGGAGACCAGTTCTTAGTTCCTCTAAGGTGACTATTCCATTGTTATCAATGTCTAGAGATTTAAACATCTCTTTTAGACCAATGATTTCTTCTTCAGAAAGGTTCTCTGCTATAACCTGAAATGCAAAAAATGATATATGGAGATTGGGTTTATATCAAAGGTGTGTTCTTGTTACCTTTAAGGCCATTTTTTTAAGTTTGTTCATCCCCTGGAATTGTTTCATCCTGGTTAAAACCGCGTTGTCGAGTGGTTTATCTGAAGCCTCGCCGTCTTCCTTAATCCAAGGATGATCTGTGTATGTATCAAAACATATTAACACAGGTCTTTCATTAACTAAACTCATCAAATCATGTTATGCAGTGGTCTTACTTAACACTTCAGAAGCTGAAAGCCGTTCTTTAGGATCATACTTTAACATTTTCCTCACAAGATCTTTGGCAATATCAGATACTGATGGCCATGGATCAGCTGAAAAATCAAGCTTCCCTCGAAGAATAGCATCAAAAATCCCTATTTTATTTTCTGCACAACAGAAACAATAAAGAGAGAAAGAGTTGACTATACATTCAAGGTCCAAACCATGAAAACGAATTCTCTTGTCAAATAAGATCAAGATTGAAGACAATACCTCCCCAAAAAGGTGGAACACCACTGAGAAGAATGTATAGAATCACACCTGCACTCCAGATATCAGCTTCTGGTCCAGAGTTACGTTTTAAAACTTCTGGAGCAACATAGAATGCACTTCCAACAATATCATTAAAGGTATCTCCTGCATTAATGAATCAACTTCATAACAGGGACACATAGATTGACTATAGATATAGTAATTAAGCTTGCATAAGACTTTTCTAACCTGGCTTGAAGAAGGCTGATAAACCAAAGTCTGTAGCTTTCAATGGAGAGTTTTCATCTTTATTCAAAAAGAGAAAGTTTTCAGGCTTCAAGTCTCTGTGCATTACACCCATTGAATGACAATTATGCACAACCATTACCATCTGTCTACACAAATCTGCAGCAGCTCTCTCTGAGTAATGACCTCTAGATATGATCCTATCAAACAATTCTCCTCCTTCACACAACTCCATCACCAGATTCACAGAGAGTCTATCCTCATAAGCTCCCTTCAAGTCCACTATGTTCCTACAAGTTTAAATCAATCACACATTGCAAAGATCATGTTTTTACTACGGACCACCACCTAGAACTAAGCCACCATTCATCATTTCAGAGGAAAATGTCAAACAAGCATTGATTTTCTAGTAAGCTTACCGGTGGCCGCTGAGATGGTGCATAATCTGGACTTCACGGCGAACATCTTCAACGTCGTCACGGCGAACAAGACGACGAGTGGGGATTGACTTGCAAGCGAATTGTTGATTCGTCTCTTTATGAGTAGCGAGATACGTGACGCCAAACTGACCACGACCCAGCTCACGACCAAACTCGTAGGTTCCTTTGACGTTTTCCATTGGCCTACCAAGGATCCGACCATTCTGCTGAACAGATGTGGTGGATGAATCGGATCCACGGTGTTCATCGGAAGGTTGGACATGGTGATCGGAGGGGTTAGACTTGCTGTGCCTATGGCCCATTGTGAAACTTTCTCTTGAGTCAACAAAGTCAATCGAGAGAGAAAGAGATCAGTTCGATTCTTAAGGCGTTTTTACGTTCGAGATCGGACGTGGGAAAAATTGCTTGCCACATGGCGTGTTCTTATTGGTTGTATGTATATTTAAACCAAATATTACAAAGTATTTGCTCCATTGGAATATAATAATGGACTTGTACAACTAATTAATAAAATACCATTTACGTATATAGTCATATTATAAACCAAAAGAAAAGCCTCTATTTTGACCAGATGGTTTTGCGGGTCCCATCCTGACCTAGCTTTACAAAGAGACGTGCAACGCAAACAAACAGCGAAACCAGAAACTAATCAGAGGAGCCAAAGCTTCAGAGCTTCAGCCTATCTGACAATGGCTCCTCAGTTTTGGACACGTCTTGAGACTTTCTATCTTGAAGGAGACCACTTTGTAGCAAACCCATGTCAACTACAATTCTTCATATATAGAATCAAGATCAAGATCGGCTTAATCTTCGAGAGAGAGGGAGAGAGGCATCTCTATTGAAAGGTTCTTCCAAGTACAACTCCACTAAATATAATAGCACCAAACCACTTGTTCGAAACAAATCTGTTCAAAACATCAAAATCCAGAAACTGTTGTTAGTTTTCCAAGACAAATCACATATTGAGGTTGAGACAGAGTTAAAACAACCCAAGTTACTTTTTACTGCAGTCAGCGCCAGATGATAAGTCCACTGTCCATATTTGCCAACCTAACTGTCCTGATGCAGCAGCCAGTGATGTGTAATATTGCCATCCTTAATTATAACATCAAAGAAACAAATAGTTAAAACACTATAAATGAAACTGAGAATCACCAAAAGAACCCTTGTAAAGTTTATTGAGTACCAAGATCTGCACTGAATCCAGAAACTACAAGAAAGCCAATGGATGCTGTGCCAAATCCAGTTAGCCAAAGCTTTGAATTATCACCAAATCTGAGAGCTGTTGACTTAACACCAACTTTTATATCATCTTCTTTGTCCTGAAAGCACAATCAACCAGCAGTCTTTTAGTTACAGTTCATAGTGAATAGATTTTGAAGCTAAAAACAAAGTGAAAATACCTGATGTGCATAAATAGTATCATAAACAAGAGTCCAGCAGACACCTGAGAGATAAAGAGGGAATACAACAGCTGGCTCTATGCTTCCTTTAACTGCAGTCCATCCCAATAATGCTCCCCAATTTATGGTCAAACCTAGAAATGCTTGAGGCTGTAATAACAACAACAGAATCAATCGACTGCGAAAAAATATATACAACTTTCAGAAACAAGAATGAATTTTTAAGTTACCCAAAATGTAAACCTCTTCATAAGTGGATAGGAGAAGACAAGTAACAAAGATGAAGCTCCTAAAACACGGCTGTAGAATATAAGGACTGGAATGAGCTCAAGTAACTAAAGAACACTTGTGTATATGCAACTTTAGGGTATGCAAAAATTCTAAAACAAACCTGTAATTGTTGAGTTGTAGAAGAATCCCTAAGCCTAAAAGGAGCTGTATCACAAGAAATCGAAGGCCTTCAAATGGTGTCAATAGACCACTTGCAATAGGTCTTAATCTTGTACGATCAACCTGCATCGAAAAAAAGAAATTTCTCAGACAAATGGTGTCAAAAGACCACTGCATCCAATATCTGAAGTCATTTGACATCACTCGTCATATGTTAACAAATGATCTCATTCAAATAGCGTAAAAACAAGCCGACCTTTGTGTCTATGTCCCGATCAAGCAGATCATTTATAGTACAACCAGCACCTCTAAGAAGTAGTGCTCCACAACCGAATAAACACATATATTTAAAACTTGGAAAGCATCCAGGTTCAGCAGCCAACGCAATTGACCTATACAAGAATAGAAAATTTCAGAATTTTCATCTGTTTACTTCTATCTGGAACCAGATTCTATTATTTAAACTTTAATCAAAAATGAAAACTTAGATTTATAGCAATATCACACACTGTTTTCTGTCAATCCTTAACCACAAACCACTCTCCCCTGCTATCAAAGATCTTATAGCTCAACATCATACAACCTAAATGCCTAATGAGCTGTTGAGAAGAGACAAATAAGTTCTTTATACAAAACTGACTTAAACATAAGCCAATTCTCAGCTACTCCTACTACTTAACATATAGCTGCTATAGAAGTACAAGATAAAACTTACCACATACAAGGCCAAGCAAGTAACCAAGTTCCAATAGGTTTATCCAATCGAGCAAGCTTAGCATAACCTCTAGCTTCTTCTGGTAAATACAAATCAATCCAAGAAGCTTCCTTTACACCATCACTCTTCTCTTCATCATCATTCTTACGATTTCCTTCAATAACAGAAGACATTCCAGCAACTAATCTATAATTCAAGCCAACACCAAGAAACTTCTCTTGATATAGTTCCCTGTCTTTACTCCATAAAGGATACTTAGAGAAAGGACTTATATAATGGTTAGTAGTAACAGGCTTAGACAAGGATATAACATGTTGATATTTCAAAGATGGAGTTACTGAGACGGATGATTTCAATAACCGTCGAGAAACACGGGACAAGCGAAAAAACACCATCTTTGAAAGAGAATTGTTGCCCTACAAGAAATAAAGATTCAACTTTCAAACCATATTCTTGTCGGAAAAATGTGGATCCTCACTAACAGCAAACTTTGACTTTTTGATGGGATTGTATCATTAACGTCCTTGTCTGCAATTATGGCATCGTTATCTCCTTCTATTACTCTGATGAAACTGTAACGTCTTCGGCCCCAATGGATTTGATCAATCAAACGAGTCTCTATCACGATCAATAATATGATCGCTGCATTTTTTAATCACAAAACCCCTGAGAGTAGCCCTACCTGAAAGCAAGCGAGCTCCTTCAGCTATGGTCTTTGTCGCTCAACAGTTTCTAGTCTCTGTAGAGGATTCTTCAGTTTACTTTGTAACTGGGCCTTTGTAAATGGGCTTTTTAATTACTACTTTGTTAGCCTAATATTCTACGGGCTTTGGGTTTATCATCAGTTGATATCAAACAGGTTTTAGGTATAATAGTTCCAAACGTAACAGTACTAGATGTGATAAAATAATAATTTATAAATTATTAAATTTTATAAAATAATATTTTTTTGGTTCCAACGAAAATTTGTTAAATAATAAGATACTTTTTTTTAATACATTATAGTCTTATTAGTATCATAAATTAATATATAAATACAATTTTGATTACTTCCTCCTGTCTTAAAAAATACATATTTTTTTCTTTACTCATCTGAATTCATATTCTTCATTCGGGTCAAAAACAGTTGTGTTTATCATTCTGTGTTCTTCAATTCAAAAAACTTAAATTCATTTGGGCATCTGATAATTTCTCAGCTTATAAGCTTCCAATTGTTATAAATTCCCAGGGAAATAAAGATTTATTTTTTCCCTGGGAAAGTATGGTGTTTGGACAATTGAATGATTGTAAATAATCCAAACAAGTGGGTTTTAAATCTCAACCTCACATCTGTATTGTAATCATCTTTATCCACTTATAGACATTAGATTTGTGTGTGTGTTGCAGAGCTTTATGGGTTGTAAGAAAAGGACATAGCAGTTGAAGTGTGGTAGTTGGGATTTTGGTTTCAATTACACGAGATTACTTAAGCTTTCTTGTTGAATCCTTTCTCAATAAAGTTTCCTTCTTCTTCTTGTGATTTCTTCACCAATTTCTTTTAAAAAATCTGGATTTAAAAACGAGAGAAAGCAAAGCGAAAAAAAAATCAAAGTCTCTCTTTTTTTTTTGTTTTTCATTGAATTTTTTTGTTTGTTGTTAAATAATGGAACCATCAGCTGGAGTCAGTGCTGAGAAGAGACCTATCGTTGACTTAGTCAAGGATAAAAATGGAACTAAACAGATTCTTCTTCAGAATCCTAAAGGTGCTTCTGTTAAGGTGTGATTCTTTCCATTTTGTGTTATCGTTACTGTTTATAGAAAGTATAATGATTCTTCGATGCAAGTTTAAAATTCTCAGAATCTGGAATTAAATGGATAAGATGTTGACTTTATAACATTGCACACCAACTGTTCGATGTTTTGCCTCTGCCAAAACCTTATTTTGATTGCTCTGTCTCTATTGGTGATTTGGGATCCGATGTATTCTTAAGATGAAGACCTAGTTCATAACTCCTTAAGCCTCTATTGAGAAGAAAAATCTCTGATCTGATACCTTTAGATATCACATACATTTTCACTTTGGGTATTGAGCTGACGTTTTGTTTTGTGTGCTGCTTTGTTGTTCAGATTAGTTTACATGGAGGACAAGTTCTTTCTTGGAAGACTGAGAAAGGTGATGAATTGTTATTCACCAGCTCCAAGGTAAATAAACCATCTTCTTCTTCTCCATTTTCTTTTATTGAATTTAGTAAACTTCATGATCTTGTTTCAGGCCAACACTAAGCCTCCACATTCTGTAAGAGGAGGTATCCCTATATGCTTTCCTCAGTTTGGAACTCGTGGATCACTTGAGCAACATGGGTTTGCTAGAAACAAGATGTGGCTTGTTGAAAATAATCCACCTGCTTTACCTTCATTTGATTCAACTGGTAAAGCTTATGTTGATTTAGTACTTAAATCCTCTGATGAAGACACAAGGATCTGGCCTCACAGGTCTGCTAAACCCGATCAAAAATGTTTCTATTTTATATCATTATATGATCTGATTCTTTACTTTTCATTACTCTATTTCCTCTTGTCTCTCAGCTTTGAGTTTCACCTGAGAGTCTCATTAGCATTAGATGGGAATCTAACGTTGATATCTCGAGTCAGAAACATCAATTCAAAGCCTTTTAACTTTTCCATTGCTTACCACACTTACTTCTCCATTTCTGATATCAGGTAAAAGACGAAGTCAAGCTTCTCTAATCACTACAGCTCACACAATAAAACCTTAAAACTCATTTCTTTGGTTTTTTCTTATCAGTGAAGTTAGACTTGAAGGTCTGGAAACTCTTGACTATCTTGATAACTTATTGGACAGAGAGCGATTTACCGAGCAAGGCGATGCATTAACCTTTGAATCCGAGATTGATAGAGTGTACCTAAACTCTAAAGACTTGGTTGCGGTTTTCGATCATGAGAAAAAACGTACATTCCTCATCCAAAAAGAAGGCTTACCTGATATTGGTAAAAACCTTAAACCCTAAACCCTTTATTACAATAACTCAGTTATATAACATAATCAGATTCTTGGGTTTGGTTTGCAGTTGTATGGAATCCATGGGAGAAGAAAGCAAAAGCATTGACAGATTTAGGAGATGAAGAGTATAAACAGATGTTGTGTGTTGATGGAGCAGCTATTGAGAAACCCATTACATTAAAACCAGGTGAAGAATGGACCGGTAAATTACATCTCTCAGTGATTCTTTCCACTTGATAACCGGTACTGGTTATCTCAAACCGATTCTTTTATGTCTGTAATAAACATCAGAGTGTGTGATTAAAAAAAGGAAACCTGAGATTTGAAAATGTCACCCGTTTTTAGGAAGTGACACAGATCCTGGTTTTGTGCGAGATGTAACTTGTGTATTAAGACAATGTTAAATAAAAATTACAGAAATATATTAAAATGCATTAACCATTAAGGCTTTAAGCTTCATTATAGACAAAAAGTCAAAACCAAACCACTAAAAGTGATTGATTCGGATACGTGAAACGAAAGCTATGGTCCCCGGTTCGGTATTTAATAACCGGTACGTTCGGTTTTCACAGACTTATCAGCCATCTTATATCCACAAGCTCTTAACTTCAGTAGTGCTTCAATGGCGGTTCTTCACATTATCAACACTGATAAAGTTCAGATCTAGAAAAAGCCATGTACCAATTCTTTTCTATTAGCTTTAGTAATATAAACCTTTTGATAGAGTTAGGGTTTCACTTTTTCATTCCCAGAAATTCTAGGGTTTTGAGTTTAAATTAAAGCTTACAACAACTTCGAATTCCACTTTTACTTTTCTGAATCCGCAGTCTTATAGGAATCTTTTTTTTTTTTTTGAATTAAAGTTAACAAGTTACTCCATTTATATTCTCAAATTGAGTTTTTTCAATTTTATCTTCTTCATCTCCAGTTTAAAAGAACAGCTGAGCTTGTTTTAATGGAAGCCTTGAGGATTACTCTATGGACTCTCTTTGCGTGTATGATTATCTATGGAGCTAACGCAGCAGATCCATTAGAAGACAAACGAGCATTACTCGAGTTTCTAACCATTATGAATCCAACTCGTTCACTCAACTGGAACCAAACTTCATCTGTCTGCAACAACTGGACTGGAGTTACTTGTAATCAAGACGGATCTCGTATTATAGCCGTTAGATTACCAGGTTTTGGACTCAACGGTCAGATTCCTTCCAACACTATTAGTAGACTCTCTGCTCTTAGAGTTCTCAGTCTTAGATCCAACACAATCTCTGGCAATTTTCCCGCGGATTTTGTTCAATTAAAAGATTTAGCTTTTCTTTATCTTCAGTTCAACAACTTCTCTGGTTCTTTGCCTTTGGATTTCTCTGTTTGGAAGAATCTCACAAGTGTTAATCTTTCAAACAATGGATTCAATGGAACTATTCCACATTCGATGTCTCGTCTTAAGCGTTTACAGTCGTTGAATCTTGCTAACAATTCACTGTTTGGTGATATTCCTGATCTGAGTCTAGTCTCTACTCTTCAATACATTGACTTGTCCAATAATAAACATCTCAATGGACCTATACCACATTGGCTTCAAAGGTTCCCATCTTCGTCTTATACCGGCATTGCTACGGTTCGGCCTAATGATCTTTCTCTCTTTCAGCCGCCACCTCGCGAACTGACTCATGAGAAACCGGAAGCTCGGAAGCATTTCTTGGGACTAACCGAGACTGTTTTCTTATTGATCATTATCGTTGTTTCGATTGTGGTTATTGCGGTTTTGGCATTTGTGTTGGCTGTTTGTTATGTTACAAGGCGCGGTGATGAGATTATTTCGGATAAGAAGTTGCAGAAGAATGGTGGTAGTATGTCTCCAGAGAAATTTGTTTCGCGGATGGAAGATGTGAACAATCGGTTAAGTTTCTTTGAAGGATGTAATTACTCATTTGATCTTGAGGATCTATTGAGAGCTTCTGCTGAGGTTCTTGGTAAAGGTACGTTTGGTACAACGTATAAAGCTGTTCTTGAAGATGCAACTTCTGTTGCTGTGAAAAGGCTCAAGGATGTTGCTGCTGGGAAACGTGAGTTTGAGCAGCAAATGGAGATCATTGGAAGTATTAAACACCAAAACATTGTGGAGCTTAAAGCTTACTATTACTCGAAAGACGAGAAGCTAATGGTTTATGACTATTTCAGCCAAGGAAGTGTAGCTTCTTTGCTTCATGGTATGTTTTCTTTGCTCATCTAATGCGCCATGGCTACATGAAGCGGTTCTGAGTTTTTTCGGTTTTTTCGTGTTTCCGATTTGTATTTGCAGGTAACAGAGGAGAAAACCGGATTCCTCTAGACTGGGAAACCAGAATGAGAATCGCGATTGGTGCAGCAAAAGGGATTGCTCGTATCCATAAAGAAAACAATGGAAAACTCGTCCATGGGAACATAAAAACTTCGAATATCTTCTTGAACTCAGAGCGAAGCGGCTGCGTCTCTGATCTTGGATTAACCTCACTAATGAGCCCCTTGGCTCCACCAATCTCGAGACAAGCTGGTTACAGAGCACCTGAAGTAACTGACACAAGGAAGTCTTCTCAGTTATCAGATGTTTACAGCTTCGGCGTCGTGCTACTCGAACTACTCACCGGAAAATCACCCATTCACACAACCGCAGGGGACGAGACTATCCACTTGGTTAGATGGGTACAGTCAGTAGTGAGAGAGGAATGGACTGCAGAAGTTTTCGATATCGAGCTACTAAGGTATACAAACATAGAAGAAGAGATGGTTGAGATGTTACAGATAGCAATGTCATGTGTTGTGAAAGTAGCTGAACAAAGGCCAAAGATGTATGATTTGGTTAAGCTCATTGAGAACATTGGAAACAGACGAACCAGCATTGAGCCTAAACCCAAATCTGAGAATGAAGCCACCGAGACTTGTTCCACGCCTAGTGAAATTTGAATCTCACTCTCTCTTCGTTTATCATATTTATGTATAATCAATCCTCTGTTGATCTCTCCGGTTTAGAACTGTGTTGGTATCAAATAGATTTAAATTTTCGAATTCGTAAGTTATATTAGCATATGAAAAAATCTACAATACGAAGAAACCTTTCGAATTCGAATACATCAGATATGGCCACGAGATCGGAAGCTAAGGATCTGGAAAAGACTAGGATTAGGATCAGAATTCATAGCGACGAAGATGATGAGAAGAATGAGCTATGAATTTGACCTTCTTCAACGACCAATTCGTCAACTCCTTCGCAATCTATAAATCTACAAACGTCTCTCTTCTCCGTCGTTCGATCATTTCATTTCCCTCAAAGTATCTCCAGAAATCGCCATTGAAACTTTACTCTATCATTATCTCTGTTTCTCTTTCGCGTTTGAATTCGTCTCTTTCGATTTCTAAATTTAACCAAACCAATCGGAGTCAGCACAAAATTTAAAGCTTATGAGCTCAAAAATAAAAAAGCCCATTGGGCCTATATGTTTATGATACCAAATGTTATAAATCAACATTGTTTTAATCATCTATATAAAGTTTACAATTATTTATATGAACCACTACGACCCATGCTACATCTTTAGTCATAGAAACTGGTCTGCTACTCAGATACTTTTAATATAACAAAACTAAACAATTCAGACACAAGTACAGTTTTGATCTGTTTTTAATATAAATTTAATGTACTTTAAAAACCAACAACATTGTAAATATTAAACAAATAAAAATGATTCAATGTACATTATATAAATGGCCGGCAATAAGGTCGTGAGAAAGTGTTGAATGAAGTTCATGGCTCCATGATTTAAGGGTTTCACTAATTAGAATTTAATTATGAGTAAATATAGTAATATTTATTGAGATTTGTGTTCACTATATGACAAAATGTGACAATCACTTGCTAGCTCACTGCCCACTTCACCTCCACTCCACTTAAGATATTTTCAGTCTAAACAACTTATGCATTTTTAATTAATATGTTTTAATTTTTTGATCATATTGTATATAATAATAAGTCTCATTTTTATGATACATTGTAGTTATAATGATACAAATAATATAGCATAATATTCACTGCATTAGTAATTAATTAAACTATTTCTTTAATATGCCAAAAAATAGGTTTAAATTTTAGATAAATATATTAATGTAGAAACAGTATTTTAATGGATGTTTTATATAATTAACCATCGAAAAATTATGACTATTGATTTTATTTATGATTGCTTTTAGAAACAATGCAAAGAGAAGAAAAAAATAAAAATATATAGCTAGCTAGGACAATCCAGAATATGAGGTTAGATCATCTAAACGATCGTATAGAGCATATACTAAATTATGAGCATTTTTAAAAGATTTTTAGTATAATAATATATTTTAAATTTAAATTTTTAAATTTTTTGTTTGCTTTTTTATAAAATTTATTTTATTTATTTTCTTTATAATTTAAAATTTTTTATGAATTTGAAAATATGTATTAGATAAAAAAAATATTTTTTTATTTTTACATAAAAAAAAATTTAGTCTAAGACATGCGAGATGGTTAGACCAGTCTTGAGCTAGGACAAAGATGTCAGCCAGTCACATGACAGAAGGAAGTGACTAAGTGGACTGTGGACCTGCGGTGGCTCCCATACTGGACCTGACTGTACCATCGTTGTTCCTTGTATATTTGGACAAATATTTGTACGGTTTGGTTTCTTTGCTTCAAATCAACTTCTTTCTTATGTTCGTTATCAAGACCATAACCATTAACTGAGCTAGACAAACATCATCAACGAAGCTTAAATTTTTTAAAATAATAAAATCTAAAACACTTTTTTCTTGTCTAGTAAAAATAAAATTCTTTCGATTGCCACGTAAAAACTGAGGATATTGTTGTGACATCGAGTTTCTATAAACTTATGATTGTGTAATGATTATAAGTTCATTGACCAATGCATTTTCATTTTAATCTACCTATCCAAGATGTGTTCCTTGTATCCAAAAAAACGTTTTATATTATACGAAATACGAAAATGTTATGTGATTTCTGATTAAATAATTGGCTCGTAGTTAATTTACTCATCTAGTGTTTGATATACAATAATTTATTTCACGTTTTCTCCACTCATGTTAAAAAACATTTGTCGGAGAATTTTTATACCTCATTTATTACAAAGATAACATACAATAGTTCAAATAATGGAAAGAAAAAAAAAGTATATTTTCGGTATATATATATATATACAAAATAATACATTATATAGTAAACAGATTTGGACAAACATTATAATACATTACACTGTGAATAGTACGTAGAAATTGACATTTATCAGTACTAACACCAAAATATAAATGATGTAAATATTCAATGCAACAAATTATTTTTATTCTTAGATATATATATTTGCATAAACATTAAACTGACTAATTCATGGGTTTAATTTTTTTGTATTATGGTGGTTTATATATAATGTATATGTGTTCTTTCAAATCTGTTTTTTAATTGAAGAGAAATTGTTAGTATTATAAGTGAGACAAAAACTGTGTAGCATAAAAGAATCAAATTAAAAAATGAAGGAAAAAAAAAGACATGACGAACAAAGGTACATGGTTCACATACCCTGCTATTAAATTGTTGCTTTCTTTAGCAATGTAGCATGGGCTTATAATATTTTATATACAAATATTATTATATATAATTCATTTGCATACATTTTTATAATTATATATACATAATTGTTTGTCATAGTTACAAATATTGCCTCTGTCAATAACCATTTGTGTAATGAAATTATTATTTTAAAAAGAGTAATTCTCTTGAATAACACTAATTTTATTTTGTATTTCATAAATACCACTAAAATTAATTTAAGAAAAAATTACCATTTAATAATTCAAGTAAATTAAAAATTAGAATTTATTTTAGAAAAATTGTAAAAAAATCTAAACAATAAATATTAAACCTAAACACTATATAACAAAATTCTAACCTTAAATATTGAACTCTAATTTATAAATCAAAATTCTAAACCCTAAATAATAAATACTAAAGTTAAACACTAAATAATAAACTTTAACTATAAATGCTAAACTCTAACTCCTAAATAATAAATATTAAACTCAAACATTAAATAAAAAAAATATTTTTCATAAAAAACATAAATTTTAATAAAAATATATTATTAATAAAAAATAGTATTCATGTCCAACTAAAAAATCAGTGTAATTTTGTCTAATAAACTAAAAATATCTAAGTTAGTTGTTCTAATGGATTTATATTAGTAAACATTATAGTAATGATCATATAAAAATTTAAATTAAATATCCTAATTTTTTACCTTTCAAAGAAAAAAAAAGATAGTGAACTAAAGGCACTTTGTTATACTAGCTCATAAATTTGCATATAATTTACTGAATATTTAGTTACTAATACAATGATTCCAAAAATTAATATATGCATTTTATTTGGCGCAACATCCTAGGTTATTGTCTGCCACGTTAGCCACTAGCTGTAATAAAAAAAAGAATGGTAAAAGTAAAAACAGTAAAGAACTCAGAGCCGTAACGGTCTTTTGAATTTTACAAACAACTTGACCAGTTATAAAAGTAAAAAAGAAAGCTTCGCACGGAGATACACTATTAGCATTAAATACTTAATCACCTGTCCTTAATTATTATTAATGGTTCTGGTCAAAAGTAGAACTGTACTGTGTCTTTGGTGTCACGTGACCTGAATCTCTAATTACGAGACAATTTTAAAATAATTATAATTAATTTAGTGAGATAAGTACATGTTTTTTCTCTTTGTCAGCAGCCATGGAAAGGCATGTCCCAGCCGTTGGATTGGACCCAATTCTGAAAATACACGTGTCAAAATCTCATTCATTTGACTTATGCGCCATTCTGGTATTGTGAAGCTCTTTTTATCCGGCTGTAATTTTGTCAAATTAGTTTCTAAAATATATAATAAAAATTATTATTTTATTTTTAATTTTTTTATTGGTCGCCATTTAATTCATTTGGCTTCGCAAAGTGGAAAATCTATTAACTTTAATTATTATAAAAACTGTTTCTATATGATTTAACAGCTAAGAAATTATTTTCTCTTCTACATATAATCATTAATGATTAAACCCAAAAGAAACCTAAAAAGTGAAAATTTTTAGAATAATTTTTTTTAATATTATCATTTGTACTTTATGGGACAAAATTACATTATTTTTTTAATTATAAATAAATAATATTTTTTATTAAAATTATATTTTTAATTTAATGTCATAATTAAATATTTAATAGTTGGTTTAATTTTTTATTTTTTGGGTTGAGGATTTAGTGGTTGAGTTTAAAATTTATTGTTTACATTTTGTGTAATTTTAAGAAATTGTAATGTTATTTTTAATTTAAATAAATTATTAAATAGTAATTTCGTGTTAAATTAATTTTAATATTATTTATAAAAATTAAAATTAATTTGTTGTTATTTTTAAGAATTGTCCAAAATTTTATATATTAAAGAAAATTAAATAGCAAAAATAATTATGAGTAAAACACTAAATCAACCGTTTGAGGATCCTATAAAATAGTGACTCACTCACTATATCTCTCTCAACACACATATACATGTGCTCTTGCCGCTTTAAAATTTCCTTCTTCTTCCTCGTGTCACTCTTACTCACACTCTGCTTAACATTTTTTCTTGTCTCTCTGTTCAATCTTTTCTTTTTTCCCCAGGAATATTTCCTAGAAAAACCAAGCAAAGCTTTAAATCCTTCTACCCAAAAAGTAGCATCTTCCTCTTTTATTTTTCTTTCTTACTTGATAACTAAACAGTGTATTTCTAAACGATTCCATAAGAATATATAACAAAAAGCTCTCTTTTTTTTTTCCTTTCTTCACACAATCAAAGTTTTTTTTTTTTAACTCTCTTGAAGTTTCTTTGTAGCTTTCTATAAAAAATCTCTTCCTTTGAGAAAACTTTTTGCAGTGAGGTGCATCACTCTTGTTGTTCAAGTTTCTTCTTATCTTTATTCTTTGTCTCTTTCCTTTTTGCTTTCAAATGCTTTTCCCAGTCTCTCTGATATAAACACACATATACAGAGATACAGAGACAGTCACAGTCTGAAGTAAGAGAGAGTTAAAAAAATGGAAGCAGAGAAGAAAATTGCTCTCACAGAGCATAAAACCAACACTACAAGAACCGTACCGGAGTTAACCAACCTTCACCAACCAAGGATTCTTCGTATCTCTGTTACCGATCCTGATGCTACTGATTCTTCAAGCGATGACGACGAAGAAGAACATCAACGATTTTTATCTAAACGTCGTCGTATCAAAAAGTTTGTTAATGAAGTTGTTATTGATTCTGGAGCTACTAGTACTAGTCAAATGGAATCGACGAAGAAACGAAAGAGAGTGGTTAAACCGGAGTCTGCTGCTTCGACGGGAGAGAAGAAATACCGAGGAGTGAGGCAGCGTCCATGGGGCAAATGGGCGGCGGAGATAAGAGATCCACTGAAACGTGTACGGCTCTGGCTTGGAACGTATAACACGGCGGAAGAAGCAGCCATTGTTTACGATAACGCTGCGATTCAGCTCCGTGGTCCTGACGCTCTCACTAATTTCTCCATTACTCCGGATACAGAGAATAAAGTTGACGAAGCGAAAAGATCAGTTCCTTCTTCTTCTATCAGCAACGACGACATACTCTGTTCTCCAGTGTCTGTTCTCCGATCACCGTTCGCCGTCGACGAATTCTCCGGCAGTTCTTCACCAGCTGCGACGGTTGTAGTCAAGGAAGAGCACTTGACGACGTTACCAGAGACTTTCGCTGATTTCTCATCGCCGTTGTTCTTAGACGAAGATTTATTCGATTTCGGAAGCTCGGTGGTTCCTGACTATTTCGGCAGCGACTTATTTGGTGAAGATATTTTCACGGATACGTGTACGGATATGAATTTCGGAGCCGGATTATCCAACTGGCACGTAGAGGACTATTTTCAAGATATTGAAGATTTATTCGGGTCGGATCCTCTTTTAGCTGTTTAAAGGAATAGTTTAACCGGTCGTTACTTAACGGAATCCGGCGAAGTTTTGTGTCCGTTACTTTTTTTTTCCTTTCGATGTTATATATAATTATAAATATAAATGAAACTGTTAATGCTTTAATGGTGTGGTGAGGTGATATATTAATTAATTATTAACGTTTCTAATTTAAAAAAAAAAAAAAGTCCGTCTGTTTAACGGTATGGGGTGGATTCGTGGAGGTGTTTGATTGTGCCACGTGCTTTACTCTCTTTATCCCTTTTTTAATTTTAGTATAATAAAAATTCGTTTTTTTTCACTTTAGTTTGATATTTTAAAATTCGCTTTTGGTGGTTGTTAATTAGGCACGTGTGATCTCACGTGATGGAACAGTTGAAAAGATTTAGTTAGTTTAGTTTCTTAACGCTAATCATATCATTCTAAAGAAACTAAAAGTTAAACAAATATTTATTGTACACGATTACAAGCTAATAATCTATAAGAATATAAATAGTGTGATTTGCCAGGTAGATTGAGAATTTGAGACTAGTTACTAGAGTAGGAATCTAAAGTTAGATTATGGATCCTGTTAAAATCAACGTTAAAAAGTTTTAAGTGTCATTTCTCAACCATTAAAAAAGTTGACATTAAAAAGATTGAAAACACAGAGGTGCACCAGAGGGAAAAGAACTGAGAAGTAGGCTACAGCCGCAACTACTCGAGAAAGAGCAGAGAGTCGTGTCGTTTTCGTTCTATCCTTTTTCTCTGTCCGTAAGGCTAGCACTGGGCAAACGGATGTAGTGTTTCGGATAGGATCCGCAAAATCCAAAATATATTACATTTACATTAATTGGATACAAATAAATAAATTAATCGGTATAATTTTATTTCTAATTCGGATTTTGGATCAAATCGGTTTAAAATAATCAATTTATTCGAGTTGTTTGGATTATTCGGATTAAAATTCAATTTTAATTAAAATTATATAATTTTAATAGAATAAATCGACTAAATAAATTTTTTGATCCGATTAATCCGAAATTTTTTTGTATTGATCTGATCAGATTAAACTTTGATCCGAACTGATTAATCAGAGATTTTTTTTCGATTTATTTGATGAATTTTAAAATTTCCGAACAACCCAATTACTGAATAATCTGATATGTTTAATCCGATTAATCCTAATGTCCAAGACTACATAAGGGAGCTTCAGAGGCTACAATTCTCAGCCTTTTTTCATTTTTTTGGAACTAAAATTCATATTTCCGACAATTTAAAAAATAACAATGCAAATTGCTGATTTTAGACTATAAATAAGATTTTCTTATACTTATTTATAGAAAACGTTTCAAATATTTATTACGTACACAATTCAAAGTTGTACGGTTACTAGAGAATTTAGAATCTTAGATTCATACTATTGTATAGTTTATATATACGAAAAATATAAAGTAGTATTAAATAGCCTGGCCCCTCTTCGATAGTGTTCATGTGAGTTACGTGAATCGTGATTATTCATGCATACCCATTAATCTAATGTCCATTATATAAAATACAAACTCACGTTTTATTCTCATAACCTTAAATCATAATATATATATATATATATATAGTGTACACATATTTGTATATGTGTGCGGTGTCCCTTCATGCAAAATTCCAAAGTTCTTGCAAGATTTATTCGAAAAGATAAATGGGGGACCTTTCATGAGATCTTCTTCGTGATTTTCTAATTACACTCACTATAAAAATATCATGATAAGTCTTTATGACACCTTCAACAACTATTTTTTTTCTTATAAATAACAAAAAAAAAACAAATTATTTGCGATATTGTTTATTTCGAATTTTTAAAGGTAGAAGTATAAAAACTAAAAGCAATCCTGGCCATCCACGTCATGTCATGATATCTAACGGTCTTTATTTATCATTAACGACCATTTAAGGGGCCCACTACGCTGACGCGTCTTAGATAAGAACATGTACGGCTTTAGATCCCATTGTGCGGCTAATCTGGACCGTCCACTTGGTTAGAACTGAGAATAACATGTTGGATATTTATGTGATCTTATTAATCAAAAATTTATGTGTGTATATCTGTACATTGTACTTGTGCATATACAATTAGCCCTCGGCAATCGGATCGGATTGTTCAGATCGGATAAGTAAAATTTAAAATAGATCGGATTCGGTTTAATCGGATATGGGTAAATAAATTAATCGGCATAGTTTTAATTCTAGTTCGCATTTTGGATCGGATCGGTTTAAAATAATCAATTTATTCGCTTTATTCGGATTATTCGAATTATTCGGATTAAAATTTTAATAGAATAAATCGATTAAATTAAATTTTTGATCCGATTAATCCGAAATTTTTTTGCATTGATCCGATCCGATTAAACTTTGATCCAAACCGATTAATCCGAAATTTTTTTTGGTTTATTCGGTGAATTTTAAAATTTTCGAACAACCCAATTACCGAAAAATCTGATCCGAATCCGAATGTCCAGGGCTAATATACATGGTACTAGAAACACATATAAACCCGTACAAATTAAATGTGTTAACATTTTTAATATGTATAGTAAATAGTAAAAATACATGTGGAAATAGAAAGTGAGTGAGACAGTGTCTCATGAGAAATAACACAGACACATTAATAAATAACATTAAAAGAAGGACCAATAAGAAAATTAAATGATATCTTTCATTTCATATTTCACGTACCATTCTCGTGCTATCCCCATGCATTTAACATGTTCTTCATTTTTAATTTACTGAACTAACCTTACATTTTTCTTTTTTCTTTTTCTGAATATATTTTATTTTATTTTTTTGAAATTTTTTCTTGTGTTTGAATATTGTATTATAGTTGTTATAACTTTGTCAATCAATAATATTAAATGTTAATATGAAATTAGAGGTTTCTGAGTAAAAGATTTAAGTACCAACGTAGAAGAGCCTTGAACGGAGACTAAAAAGGCTTTGGTTAATTAAGTAAAGTGGGCTTTTCTTTTATGGCCCATTATTAATATTTTTGTTAAAATGAGTCATTGACCCGGTTTAAGATAAGATAGCGGTTTAAAACCGGTTTGGTTACATAAATAAATTGAAACAGTTTGCTCTTAAATAGAAAATGATAGTAACGAAGAGGAATATGAAAAAAATATACCTCTAAGAGCAAAAAGGTTAATAGTTAGATTACTTTTTAAGGACTTTTTAATTTAAAAAAAATCGATAAAAGTTATATTATATTTTAATTATGTGATATCTCTATACTCTATAGTTCTGTTACATATTAAAAATATATCGACTCATGTAAAATCGTGGGAAAGGTTGTGTCAATATCAACGACCGTTGGATTAAACCATTCAACAACATCAAAGATCGGAGAACTCTCCACGTGGCCAAAATCGTCGTTGACAGTGTCGTAACTATAAAACGGCGGCGTTTCTGGAAACGAGAAAATATCTTTACCAACATCATCAAGCTCGTTGGTTTGAACGGTTAAGTTGGATTTGAGACTCTGGAGAAGATCGTTTGGCTTTTGGGTGATGATGGATTTAGGTATGGTGTCTTTTAACTTCTCCGGTGAAACAGGTGGTGGTGCGATCGCCTGAGAGCAAGTGTGTGTTCCTCTGTAAGTTACTTGGAAAACAGTTGGATCATTGTCTGATCTCTGGACTTGTTTCGTTGCACAACAGTTTTGTGAGTTTCTGTGTGTACATCTGTAATAACTTCTGGGGAATTTGGCGCCTAAAATGTCTTTTTGACCATATTTTCTCCAGCTAAAGATATCATCTTGAGGTCCTTCTAAGCCTCTTTCTGGGATTATTTTTACTTTTTCTGACCATTTTGGTAACATCTTCCTGCAAATTTCCAAACAAAATCATATTAAGTTTATGAAATTATTTAATTATCAATTTTTTTTGGAAATTTGTCTTGAGAAATAATTACCTTTTCTTTGAATTGGAAAAGTAATCTTGGAGTACTTCACTTTTCGAACTTCCGTTTAATGACGCCGGAGATACCGGAATTTCGCCGGAATTCTCCACCGAAACTAAAGTCACCGGCGTTGGCATAAATTGTGTGGACTGTGACCAGTTTAGGATAAGAAGCGATCTCTCGCAAGAAGAAACTATTTGTTTTATTAGAATCTCGTTCGTCTCAGCCGTGGGATATGAAGATGATGACGACGGCGATTGAACTTGTCTAAATCGTGTCTGAACCTTTTTCGCTGCCTCAAATCCAATAATAAGTTCGCTTAACAATGTCATCTGCTCAGAGTTTAATACATCTTCTTTACCTTCCATCGAGAATAAATGACTTTATATATATACTTTTTTGAAAATCAATTAAAAACTTAAATAACAGTTCATTTCAGGAAATCTTTGTCTGAAAATGATAACCAAAATACGATGAAAAAAAATATAATGTGTATAATTATAGTAATAAAAAAAGGGTTATGTAGTAAGTAGTTATGTTGAGAACCGAAAAGATTGAAAAACCATATGATGAAAATGAGAGTGTTATATAAGCTTTTGGTAAAACTGATAAGTATTGGTTTGGAATATATAAGGTATTGGATTTGAATGTTTGAAACTTTGACCAAATTACAAACCATAAATTATTTAAATATTTTTTATTATTTCTTTTAAAGGACACACAAAACATTCAAAGTAAAGAAAAGTCTTTGGTATATGGAAATATATGTCCAGAGAGAGAGTGCATTGCACTCTAAGTGGGGTGGTGGTAGTGAAAAACGTTGACCAATTCAATTTTGCAATTTTGTTTATTTCGTTATAAGCTATAACTACATTAAACGTTTATTTTAATTATATTTGTTAAATACTTAATTAATAAACTACTCTAGTTCCGTTGGTATTGTTAAGAGTAATTCTCTTAAATACAACTAAATTTATTTTATATTTCATAAATATTATTAAAATTGATTTAGGACAAAATTACTATTTAATAATTCAATAAAATTAAAAATTAGATTTTATTTTGGAGAAATTATATAAATCTTAAACAATAAATATTAAACTCAAACACTATATACTAAACTCTAACCTTAAATAATAAATTTTAATCTCTAAATCCAAAATTTAAATCCTAAATAATAAATATTAAACTCAAATAATAAATACTAAACTCTAACCTCTAAATAATAAAAATTAAACCCTAATATTAAATAAAAATATATATTTT
>KE158215.1:101356-116274 GCA_000411055.1 Leavenworthia alabamica
TTAATTAAAAATATATATATTTTATAAAAAATGTAATTTTTAATAAAAAAATACTTTTTAATTAAAAATGGTATTTGTGTCTAATTAAAAAAATTAATGTATTTTTGTCTAATAAAAGACATTTGATGGTGTTAGAGAAAATTACTCTATTATTAATTTAAATAGGTTTTAATTTAGATATATTTTAATTCAAGAGCGCATATATATTTGAGACAAAAGAAACATAACTAAGAAATATTTTGAACTTATTTTCTTTATACAATATAATCTAAATTTAAATGGCTTATATATAAAAAAATTGACAAGGTCTCTACAGACCAAGTCCACCACCAACATTTAGTTCTTGTGACTTAATACTTTTGAACACTTTTTGGCATCAAATTATTATTCTAATGTATTTGGACCACTCATATGTTGAAAATTAACCTTTGTAATAATTTATAAATAATTTTGGAACCCTTCTTCGAAAGTTATAGTTACTGTAAGTTTTTATAGTTAAGATACCATGCACACGTGTCTATGAAGCATAAAACTTTAGGTCATCATAGTACCAAACTAGAATAGTTACACTTATGAGATGAGAAAATAAATGAAATAAAATGGTGTAAGTAAAACACATCAATTAATTAATTACGTTTTAGTCAATAAATCTTCTTTGCAACTTGAGTTTCAATTTTCAAACATATTATAATTGGACCGACGACTTTTCAAATCTCTCTCCGCGTCGAATCATTCTCTATTATTTTATTCTGATTTATGATGACGTCACTATCTTGCGTCATCAAATTCAGTTATTACATCATTCATGCTTTTTGGGTCTCCTTAACCATGATTGTCTCATTAGACAACACTTTCTGTATTCATTATGTCCCAAATTATAAAATGTTTTAGTTAAAAGCTGTTTTTAAAATATTTAGTAATTAATTTTAACTAAAATGATGTAAAAATATTTAGTAATTCATTATGTCCCAAACCGCTTAAACGCTATACGAACCGATGCTGTCTTGATTTAATCTAATCGGTCCGACTAATTTGGGCCGCAGGCCCTGTAAAATAGAAGCCCAATAAGAATATATAGAAAAAGACACTTAAATTCGGACATTAAGAAAATTCTCTGTAATATTTGACAAAAAAATTTCAATCGTTTTGATAAATTTGCTGTAATAGAACAACAGGATCGGATCGAGAGAGCTAAGACCAGAAATTTCAACGAAGAAGATGGAGAGTCCATTGGTACGTCTATGCTTAAAGGAAGCTTGTAAGAACGCAGATTCGGTTGAACGATGGCGTCTTCAACGGCGGAGCCTTGAGCGGCTTCCTCCTCACCTTGCTGATGCTCTCATACGTAAACTCATCCTCCGGCGACTTCTCTATCCTTCGTTACTTGAGTAAGCTCTTAACTCCCTTAGGTTTATTAAATTTGCAGTAATATGATCTTAAAATGGTGAGATCTATACGAGATGTTGAGTGATCAGTTAGGATCTTAGTTTATGCAGCTGATTTGATTGAACATTGAATGAACTATTGTAAGCAAAGACTCTTTGTTATCTCCAGGGTATTCAAACACTCTGTAGAGAATATAGATCTTCGAGGAGAAAGCTCCATTAACGCTGAATGGATGGCTTACATTGGAGGCTTTGTTAATTTATTATCTCTAAATCTTTCAGATTGCTCAAGAATCAACAATTCCACTCTCTGGCCTATCACAGGTTTGTTAAAAGAATACCTCTGACTTAGCCATGTAAGTTTATGTATCTAATGATATTGGATTTTGTCAGGATTAACAAGTTTGACAGAGTTGGATCTTTCGAGATGTTCAAAGGTTACAGATGCTGGTATAAAGCATCTTCAATCTGTTGCAAATCTAGAAAAATTATGGATTTCAGAGACTGGTGTTACTGAAGCTGGGATTTCTCTACTTGCTTCACTTAAACACTTGTCTCTTCTTGATTTGGGTGGCTTACCTGTAACTGATCATAACTTGACTTCTCTCCAGGTACAAGAATTTTTCTCCTTTGTACTCACATTGATCACAACTGTAGTCACTTATGCTATTGTAGTTACTAACATTACTTTTTGCTCCTCAGACATTGACAAAGCTAGAGTACCTTGACATCTGGGGAAGCAACGTAACAAACCAAGGAGCTATTAGTATTCTCAAATTTTCAAACTTGAGCTTCCTCAATCTCTCGTGGACCAGTGTCACACTGACTCCAAACATACCTCACCTTGAATGCTTACACATGAACAAGTGTGCCATTGTCTCTCTACCAATTAACCATAGCTCCACATTAGCTTCTTTGAAAAAGCTAGTTTTATCTGGAGCTACTTTCAGTGCCGAAACAGAGGCCTTGTCCTTTACCAACAAAACCTCTATAACTTACTTAGACGTTTCCAAGACTTCTCTCCAAAACTTTAGTTTCTTAGAAACAATGATTAACCTTGAACATCTTGATGTGAGCTCCACAGCTTTTGGTGATGATTCTGTTGAGTTTGTAGCACGTGTTGGCGAGAATCTGAGGAATCTTAATGTCTCGGATACAAAAATCACTTCTGCAGGGGTTGGGAATCTTGCAGGACATGTGCCACAACTTGAGACATTGTCTCTGTCCCATACATTTGTCGATGATCTTTCTGTCTTACTCATAAGCACCATGATGCCTTGTGTTAAAGCTCTTGACTTAAGTATGACCAGCATCCGAGGTATGCATGAGCCTACTAAAAACAATCGAGTGATTAATCAAAACTTAACTCATCTGCTCTCTGTTTTTTCAGGATTCATCCAACAACAATCTCCACAAGAAGAAGAAGAAGCAAAGCCGTCGCTAGCAACGTTACAATCTCTAACTTCCCTTGAAACCCTGACTCTAGAACATCCATACCTAAGCGACACTGCTCTCTCCCCTCTAAGTAGCTTAAACAGATTAACAACTCTGTCCCTAAAAAGCACTTCCCTTACAGATTCCACACTACACCATCTCTCCTCTCTTCCGAACCTAGTCAGTCTCGGAGTCCAAGATGCAGTTTTAACCAACAATGGACTCGAAAAGTTTAGACCCCCTCTAACCCTAAGAACACTTAACCTCAAAGGTTGTTGGCTTTTAACCAAAGACGCCATTGCAAGTCTCTGCAAAAAGTATCCTCATATTAAAGTGATGCATGAGTTTGCGCATGAATCTACTTCTCTAGACCAAAATCAACTTCTTTCTCGGTCATCTCCTTCACAGAGTTTTGGAAGGAGTAAGAACAACCAGAGACAAAAGACTTCAGTTGCTGTTTCAATGAGTTTCTTAGGTATGTATGTCATTTTCAATTATAACAGTTAAGTGATAAGGAAAGAGATGTTGATTTTAGAATGTCTCAAATGTATAAATGTGTAATGTTTGTGAATACAGATCAGAGAGTGAAGTATAATAGGGAAGAGTTGGTTGCGTTACAAAATTCTCCGTTATCAGAGTTGCGTCCACGAGAAAGAGAACTTTTCAGTGTACCGGAGATTTTAGCTGAATTCGTGACGCATACGGTTATTCAATGATTTTGAAGGTCGTACAAGCTGTATTCAGTTTCTCTTCAAATTTTTAAGACGTTTTAAGACAAACGCACACTGTGTTATTACCTCGGATTTTATTTAGATATTCGGGTAAATATTAAAAAACTTTATTAAGTAAATATTAAAAAACTTTATTTTATTTTTTATTAATATGTTTGATAAAAAAAAAAACAAAATAGAATTAATTAGGACTGGATATTCGGGTAAACGGATCGGGTTCAGTTAAAACCCATTCGGATTTGGGTATATAGGGTTTAAGAGTTTAGTACCCAATGAAATAATTTTGTCCGGTTCGCTTCGGATTCGGGTACAGATCGGTTTTGAGTGAAGAAATATTGAAAAAAAAGAAAAAAATTATTAAATTTTAAAAATATTAACTAAAATTTTAAAAATATAACTAAAAATTTGATAATAATTTAATTATTTATATAAATAATATATATATATATATAACTAGATTTTTGATTTTAACTGACGGGTTCGGATTCGGATACAAGTTTTCGAATTTAGAAGTTTACCATCCAATAAAATAATTTTCTGAATTCGGATTTGGATAGTATTTTTCATATCGGATTCGAATCGAATACTTCGAATTGGTTATTTTGTCCATGCCTAGAATTAATGCAAAAAATCTAATGTAAGAGTGGGAAATTTCCCATTTATTTTTGGGAATTATGAATATTATTGGTTGACAAAAAAAAATAGATTGTTTGTCTGAAAACGATAAGTATTTCCACGTCAGCAATTAAAAAAAACTTTGGAAGCTCGTGTCGTGGGCCCATGATGATGAGGAAGTAACGACAGCCCCCGTGACTCCGCCACGTACTTGTTCTTTTCGTAAATTTCCGCGAAGTTTCAATAATAATAATTCATCCAATTATTTTTATTTATTTATTATTATTATTATATAACTTGTAGTGCTTAATAATACATTCATCTGATAAGATCGCTTAATAATATCATTTACATCTTAAATTAAAATATAATGAATTATTTTGTGTTCATCTTAATATAAGAATAAATACAATAATTATGGAATCAACGGTTTTCAACTGTATTTTAATACCGTTTAATTTTTTACAAGTGTTTGAAAATTCAACCAATGGTTGTTGTTTATTGGTTTTCAGATCGTTTTCTATTGGTTGAAATTTTAAATAATTTGATTTTTGGTGATTAAAACAGGCAGATAATAATTCAAATTAAACAGATCATGTTATGAATTATTGAATTCTATTAATTGATAACACTGATTAGTGATTATTGAATCTAACGACGATTATTAAAAAAATGAAAAAGACAGGTTGGTAGTTGGTATAAATGTGCATTGCCAGGTTTTAACACTGTTTTGGTTCGGTTTAAAGACACCAACTAATCCGGAAGAACATGTACTTGTGTTCTTATGTCTTCTATTATTGCTTTTCAACTTCGATTAACTGATAAACTATTTGTTTGTCTTACGATATTATAATAGTAAAAAGTAACATTCTTAATTCATAAGTAGATTTAATAAGTAACAATTAGCACACAAATCTTCAATAATTTCATAATCATAAAAAAAAAATTAATTGTCTTCTATATCTATCACAATTAATAGTTGAGTATCTATGACTATATAATTTATGATGTGCTTAAGGTTGTCAGTTAATTTCAGTTACTTATCAAAATGGAAATTTTTGCAATTGATTAGGTATTATGTATATATCATTCAATTTATACGGTTGTTGATCAGTTTATACGGTTATCCGATATTGGATGAAATAACAAAACTTAAACAAAATTTCAAAAGATTTTGTGTGAAGTGGATATCAAGAGATATGAACAAAGAGGCGGATGAACTAGCGATTAATGCAAGAGTTCAGAATCAGCGCGTGTGTTATCAGAGTAATATAGCCACAAGCAGATCAACAAGATAGTTTCTGCATACATTGTCGAAAAAAAAAACGGTTGTTGATCAGTTCTTCAACAATTTTTTTTTAAAAAAATCTAAAAATCCTAAAATTAAAAAAGTGTGATTTGATTTATTGTTCAATTAAATTAATTCAAATTTAGCATAATAACATCTTCATAACTAAATAACAAACTTTTTAGTTAGTTGAAATTATTATCAAATATTAAAAAATGCAATAATATATGACAGATCAGAATCCATTACTATGACTCATCCATCTAATTATTAATGATTAAATAAAAAAAAAACATTCAACATTATATATAAACTTAACATCACACATTGATCCACGCAACTCTCAAACTAACCCACACAAGAAAAAAAAGAGAAGAACAAAGAACTTTTTTCTTGGGTCTTCCCAAGTTTTTTTTTCTTCTTCTAAGTTATTATTTACTTTGAATTTATAAAATAATGGGAAACTGTTTGAATGGTGGAAACAACACTAACAACGTTTCACAAGAAGATGAAGTAATAAAGAAAGATTACAAAAGAACTGATCGTAAAGTAAAGATTGTTCTAAGAAGAGATGAGTTAGAGAAACTCATTCTCTTTCAGCTAAACTCTAGTGGCGATGTTGACTGCAAAGGAGAAACAACTTTAGCATCTTTTGGAGATTTTCTCAGAGAGTTAGAGGAGGAAAGATCAGCTGGAGAAGAAGCTGCTAAAGCTGTTGAGGAAGAGTCTCGCCGGAGATGTCGAAAATGGAGACCGTCGTTGGAAAGAATCAATGAGTGGCCTGAAGAAACACTTTCGTAATAATAATATTTTATTTTTGTTTATTAAAATGAGATTTTCTTTGTGGGGAAGTTTGCTTTTGTCTGATTTTTTTTCTCTTATTTTTTCATTTGAGAAATATTTTTTTCTCAAGTGTTTGAGTTAGGGCAAAAGCTTATTTACCCTAGAGAAAATCTTTAAAAAAAAAACACGAAATTATGTATTTTTATTTTCGTATGTTATGTAAGGTTTGAATGTGTCAATATATATAAATAAATAAATTAGTAGTTTAGTATAAATAAGGTTTTGTTGCTTTTAAAGTTAGTTTTTATATAGTCATAATCTATATAAAAAATAATTTGAAAATATATATTATAATAATATAGTTAATACGACTTACAAGTTACAACCATTATCATTAAAATAATTATACTAACCATGAGTATATTCTAAGTTTAGAAACATTTATACATATTTATTTTTGAGAGAACAACAAAATTATCCAAAAATTTGTTACTTCTATTAGATATGTTACTAAATATATACATGATAAATATATTTATATAAATACTACTCTACAACTACAAAATTTCGATAAATAAGCTGATGAACCGGGACGTGTTCGATCTGGTCCACCATCACATGCTCAAAATCCAAAACGCTACCGTTTTCACATTTTAACAACAGTCTTTGAGCTTCCTGCTTTGTCATCTTGATCTTAACCCTTATAACCTTCTCCTTCCCTTCAACCATATTCAAACCCTCTTTCTTTGTCAGAGTCTTCTCCTCTAGTTCAAGCTCATCGAACCTAACCGGCTTCTTCGGCTCGACGATCTTATTATCCTCTAACTGAAACCTCACAACCTTACATGGCTTAGCAAGAGGCTTAGTCTTCTGTTCTTCTTCTTCTTCTTCTTCTTCTTCTTCGTCTTCTCCTTCGAACCTCAGTGATCTGTCAATCCTCTTTGCTCTCTGCAAACACCGAGACTTTTTGGTCGATTCTACTAATACCTCTGATTCATTGAGAGACAACGTTATGTCTAAGTCATCTCTGTATATGGTTTTTGCTTTGAAGCATTTAGCTACTGAGTTCATCATTTAGATAGAGATAGAGACACAAGAGTTTTTATGGGATCTTGAAGTTATTATTCTTACAGTTTATTGAATTATTAAAGGACATATTATTTATAGGCGACCAAGTTTTTACCAATTTTAAGACGAAGTGTGCTTTGGTGTAATAAGATTAATTACGTCACTTTGTCGTGATATAATTGAATTTAATTAATTAAATTTTTTATTTATTGTGAAAAAAAAACTATGAGAAGCATCTTTTACTTTGAAATCTTATCATTCATAAATTGAAATTAACATGTTTATAAGACAGTTAGATTTAATTGAAAATATCTGATTAATTTTTAGACATTATGTGCATATTAGCCTTGGGCATTCGGTTCGGTTTACCGAAAACTGAACCAAACTAGATCGGTTTTGGATTGTTCGGTTTTAGGAGAGTAAACCGATCACAACTTTTTTATTTTTAGTTCGGTTTTCGGTTCGGTTCGGTTCGGTTCGAATTCATATTCGATTTATTCGGTTAACCGAATAATGGTAAAAAACCGTGTTTTGGTTCGGTTTATTCGGTTTGTTCGATTTAAATTACACCGAATAAACCAAATAAATCCAACCGAAAGGTGAATTTTTAGATTTATTCAGTTTATTTGGGTTAATCGGATTGAATTCTAAAATATTTTTTTAACCTAAAACTGAACCGAACAAACCGATTTTTTTTTTGTTTTACTTTAGAACTAATTTTTGAAAATCGAAAAAACCGAACCGTTTACACCGAATAAAATAGAATGCCCAGGGCTAGTGCATATATATATATTGTGTCTAATTATGTGTTTCAATGCAGCTAGGAAATTATGGTCTAATGAATTTAAGGTAAACGAAGTAAAAAGTGATGATTATATTTCATTAATCAGTCAAAAAAGCTTTAATATATGATGACTCTAAAGTTTTATTTAATATATGTTTTTGAAAATGACATTAAGTAAATTTATCATATACTATTCAATATTTAGTCATTATCAATCAGAAAAATCAACTGCTGAAATTTTTAATATATTTAAAAATAATAAATTTTCCACGAAAAAATGGTGCCGTGTCACTTGTGGTATTATATATGATGAAATGGTCAATCACTTAATTATGAATTAGTTTAACTAATAAATTGTTATTATAAACTATATAATATATGGTGGCTTTATTTAATGTAGACAAAGACAAAGAGAGAGAAACAAAGAAGTGGTTAATTAACTTAATTACTTTAATTAAGATAACGCGTTTAGATCAACTACCCAATAATTTTCTTGTGCTTGACCAAGTCTTTATTCTAAGTCTTTTCCATCAAACATTCATATTTTGATGTTGCATATAAAAGCAAAAAGCTTATTATATATTTTGGGAAATATCATAAACATTATACTTATATATAGTGTAATGGTGAAATTTGCAATTTCTGGTGTTTTTTTTCTTTATCATTCACATTTATTTTATTTTTTCAGAATTGATATCGGGAAATTTAGTAATTCTCTGTGTTTTGTTTTGTAAAAAATTTATATTTTCCTAAATTTTCAGTCTAATTCAAACTGTATTTTTTTTTCTTTCTTATTTTATGACTGTTCCATATCTATTTTATAATAATATCAAAGATTGGTCGGTCTGGATCATTCCTAGTCCTAGTTTTAAAACGAACCAAAATAATGGTATAAAACCGATAAACCGGAATGTTTCCTTAAATTAGGAAACCGGTTTATAAACGTAACCGGAATAGTAATTTAGGAGGAAGAGTAGTAAACATTTGGGCTTTGTCATGAGTTTAAACGGACCTAGTTCAATATATAATGGGCCGTTTGACCAGGGCTACTTGTAAGGAACAAGATAAAGAAGCATTTGGTCAACGAAATTATTAATGATTGTGATTCCATATTCCCAAATTATTAATGAAGCTAGCGGGGGTAAAAGAGTATTTTCACCATTTGATTCCTCCATCGCTCTCAACTCATGACCAAACCAAACCGATTGGGCCAAATCAGCTTCCCCTATTTAAGAAAAAAAACAGAAATCTCACAGTTTTGAGTTTATTCCCTTTTTTTTTATTAAAATTAAAATTGATCATCTTCAACGACTATATCAATCAGGTGTGTATAAGTTGATAGATCTTCTTCTGTTTTGCTGATTCTTCTATAATTGCTCAAGTTTTTTGTATTTGATTAGGGTTCCCAGAAGTTTTTAATTGAGCTATTAACCCCCCAGAAAGGAGTAGATTAAATTCGTTTTCAATTTGTTCTCATAAGGAAACATCACAAAAATTAGGTTAAGGTTGGGATTGTTAATTCAGCTTAAGTTGAATATGTTCACATTTCGACGTCTACCTTGGATTTCAAATGGTCAAGAAAAGGTTCCATTTTCAAACCTCATCCAAAGTTTAGTGTTTTCACCTAATCACTCTCTCATTTCCAGGTAGAGCTATCAGCAGTGGAGTTAGAATCACTAAGATCAGAACTTTCTGATTTAGAAGAAAGAGAAGCTTACCTCAAAGCCCAGTAAGTCTCATATACTCAAAAACCTCTTCTATACTCAGTACATCTAAATCCCTTCTTACTTGCATAGGTTGGAACATGTAGATGAAGTTTTACGCTCTGCTCGTTTATCTGGTTACTTGTTTATTCGAAGTGTATGTTCTTAACTCCAAATCACTTGTAGTTAGTGTATATGATATTTGATCCATTTGCTTCAGCGTTGGTCAGCTCTCCCTGGTGAACCAGCTTTAATAGATGATGTTGAAGTAGATGATTGGCTTCCTCGCTTTGTTGTTCTTCAAGGGACTTGTCTTTTCTTCTTTTTATTATCAACAGGTGAGTTCAAAGTTTCAACTTCTACAATCTTGTGATGTTGTACTCTTCTTGTACTCTTCTTGTAATGTTGGTTTTGAAACTGTTTATTGTAGATTTGAGCCCTCAAGATTCAATAATGGTAGCAGATATTGTTGAAGTTGATTTGTTACCAAACTATACTAGAGAAGATGGTGAAATCCATTATTGTTTTTATATTTTAACAAGTCAAGGTTTAAGATTTGAGTGCTCAAGCACTTCTAAAACACAGGTGAATCAAATAGATATACATATCCATTGTACTTGAGAGATCTTGTAACATCTGAACTTGATGGTTTCAGGTTGATTCATGGTTGTCGGTATTACGCCTTGATTGCAATTCTGAACCAGAAGAAAGGTTTGGAAATGGATCAAGTGAAGCAGATGCAATGAATTGATGATTGTTCACTGCTCTGTATAGTTTTTATTTCTATGTATATAAAATGCCTTTGTTTTAGATGTAGTAGAGTTAATGTCATTGAAAGGTTCATTTACTTATACTGGTAATTACAGTTACACCAATAATGTTTTCGTTTAAGCATCTGAAGACAAGATCAGAAGAACTCGTTTCTTACATCAATAATGGTAAGAAATGGATCTAAGGCCAGAACTGAATTAAATCCCTCTTCTTCTCATATTTTCAGCCATTAAACCAAATTTATTAATTATTTATTAAAAGATTATATATATATAATAAATTCTGGTCCCGGGGCCTAAAGTACCATCGAGAAGGGGATAAAGTCTAAAGACTTTGTTACCTAAGTGGCCAAGTCTCAGATCATTATCTCCAGACTCTTTTCTTGACCTAATCAATTTTATTTACATATTTAACTCGTTGATCAATTTTTCCCTATTCGTATGTAGATCATTTCCATACGTTAACCCAGAAAAATATATAAAGCACATTTCGTTTTCATATTGATTATGAGGACTGCTTCAAAATATTTCGTTTTCATAGAATATTCACGAGAAATGTATGAAAACTATATACTAAAAACAGAAAAAATGTGATAAAAAGTATAAATAGTGTGATCAAAAATACTTATCGTGGCTTTAACTTAAGTCACGAAAAAATCCTTGGAGAAGTTGATGTCAACGGTGCCACCAATAAAAATGACATGATACTATAAATTTCCTATAAATATATTAAAATCTGATTTATATTTATAATATACTTAATTCTTGCAAAAAATGCATTTATTACCCAAAAAATATTCAACTTAGAATATAAGCATTAAAGGGTAATTAAGACAATTCACAAAAATTCGGTATATTCTCACCCATACCAATTTTGCCACGTCATATATTTTCTCTTCTCCTCTCTCTATCTTTTGAAACGTAGAATCAAAGAGTCAAATACACAGTCAAAATTCTCGTCGCGGTTTCTATAAAATCCTCTTTTGCTCGATCCCAAAAACAAAAACGCTTTACGAATTTTAAAACTCTTAACGATGACGAAGAATATTTTTGTTACCGGTGGTGCTGGCTATATCGGAAGTCATACTGTGCTTCAACTTCTTAACGGTGGTTATACAACCGTAGTTGTTGATAATCTCGATAATTCATCTTCTGTTTCTCTTCAGCGCGTGAAGAAACTCGCCGGCGAAAACGGAAACCGTCTCTCCTTCCACCAGGTTCTGTTTTGGCCTTTATTTGTTTCCTCTCTATGTTAAATTGAATTTTCTCTTGCTGGATTAGGTTTAGGAAACGTGTGCTTGAAGAATTTTATGTATCATCGTTTCTATTCAGTTCCATGTGAAATATCAATATAATATATCCTGAGAATACTATAAATAGGGTGAATCAGAGTCTGCCATTGCTAAAATCAAGATCTCTTGTGTCAATTTAGCTCTTATAACTCTTTAGTTTTTGGAATCTGTAGGTGGATCTTCGAGACAGGTCTGCTCTTGAGAAGATTTTTACAGAAACAAAGTATAACTTCGTTTTTTTCTGATTAATGAGTTATAAAACGATTAGAGTGTTCATATAATTGAAGAAACGTGTAATTATTGAATAGGTTTGATGCAGTGATACATTTTGCTGGACTTAAAGCTGTAGGTGAAAGTGTTGAGAAGCCTTTGCTCTATTATAATAATAATCTTATTGGGACTATTACACTTTTGGAGGTTATGGCTCAATATGGCTGCAAAAATGTAATTAACTCTTCTCTAATTTTTGCTAATTATAACCACATGGAGATGATATATTCCATTTTTTTGAGCTTTGTCTTCTTTTGATCTCATTATTGTCTTTTACTTTGTTTTTTTCCAGCTTGTCTTTTCATCATCAGCTACTGTCTATGGTTGGCCTAAAGAGGTCCCTTGTACAGAAGAGTCACCAATTTCTGCTACAAACCCATATGGCTGTACAAAGGTAGTAATTTTTTAACCCACCTTGTGATAATAGAATGAGGAAATGAATTGACTTGAGAGACTTTTTGGTTTTACTATGTAAGCTTTTTATCGAAGAGATTTGCCAGGATGTACATCGTTCTGATCCTGAATGGAAGATCATATTGCTTAGATTCTTTAACCCTGTTGGAGCACATAGTAGTGGTTACATTGGTGAAGATCCACTTGGAATTCCAAATAATCTAATGCCTTATGTCCAACAAGTTGCTGTTGGAAGGAGACCTCACCTTACTGTGTTTGGAACTGACTACAAGACAAAGGATGGTACAGGAGTAAGTATAGGAGATAAGACAAAGAACTGGTGAGCTATCGTAACATAGTTAATAATGTTTCTTTGTTGGTTTTGTTTCAGGTTAGGGATTATATTCATGTCATGGATTTAGCAGATGGACATATAGCTGCTTTACGCAAGCTTGATGACCTCAAAATCAGTAAGGCTAATCTCCTCTCATTATGATTAGCCACTAGATTTAAAACTCAGTTCTTGGGAATTATCAGGTTGTGAGGTTTACAATCTTGGAACTGGTAATGGAACATCGGTATTAGAAATGGTAGCTGCCTTTGAAAAAGTATCCGGAAAGGTAAAACATTGATTCGTTTGTTTACTAATCACAATGCTCTTAACCAAATGAGTTATTATTTTTGACCTTTTAACACTAAATCGTCGATCTTGACTTTGTGATTAGAAAATCCCGTTGGTGATGGCCGGACGACGTCCCGGAGACGCTGAAGTTGTTTACGCCTCAACGGAAAAAGCAGAACGTGAACTAAGTTGGAAGTAAGCTTTTTGTTTTGTCAACAAAGTTGATAATTATAAAACAAGTGGTAATATAACAATGACTATAAATAATAAAACATGAAAATATACCACTGAAATGGAATCTAGTTGGCAAAACGGCCCTTTAAACAATGAATTTTACAAAATTGAAAGAAAAATACAGAATTTTTAATATATCATATTAAATTTCAACTTTACTTTGACTATAAAATAAAACATAAAATTTGAAAAATATGTAAAATATAAGATATTTTAAGTTTAAACTGAAATTTGATATTTAAAAAAATATATATGTAAAATAAATAATTAAAATTTGAAATATATAAAACAAATTTTTATCAATAAACTAAAAAAAGGTATTTGTAAAACTCAAAGTATATTTTATAAAAATATTTGAAAAATTAAAAATATAATTATATGGTAATATAATTAAAAATAAATATATTTTAAGTTTAATTTAAAATCATGTTTCAAACTGATATATTAAACCAAAACTATAGTTTGAATATCAAATAAAACATGAATTTTGTATTGACTAAGCCAAATTAAACATACCGTTAGTTTTAACTAACACCGTTAACTTTTCCGTTAGTTAAAATTAAAGATAAGTGTAATTTAGCAAGGTCAATATAAAGTTTATGTTTTATTGGATAATCAAATTAAAGTTGAAATTTAATATGACATGTTGAAACTTATTTATTTTTTTTCTATTTTTGTAAAGTTTGTGGTCTTAATGGCCGTATTTCCGTTTTAAATTTAACGATACAAATTATTGATTTTAATTAATTTGTTTGGTATGGTATGAATGATAAAACATGAAAATATACAATTGAAATGGGATTTAAAATTAAATTAGATACAAATTTATTTTAATTGATTTGTTTGGTATGGTATAAATGTAGGGCTAAGTATGGGATAGAGGAGATGTGTAGAGATCTATTGAATTGGGCAACTAATAACCCTTACGGCTATGATCACTCCTCCAATGGTTCTTCTTCATAGTTCTTTTGTTTTACCTTTTCACTATTTTTTTTCCACTTAATTACTATTATTACAAAGACATAAACTAAAGAGATTGGTTCATAAGTACTCAAATTTTAGAAGAAAACTTGGGAAAATTCATGTACTAATATAATTATCATACAAAACTCTTGATAATAAAATCGTTAGTTAATACATTTCAACCGTTGATTTATGTACTCTTTTTTATTTTATTTTTCTCAAATTTATATGTATAAATTTGGGAACCTAAGTACAATTATGGATCTTTATTTCATTGTTGTTCCATGTAAGTTTTATAATGAAGAACAAATGAAATGATCTATAGATATCACAAAATCAAGTACAATTACAGAATCTGGAAAATTCTCATTTAATATAGTGTAGGTACAAAATCTACTGTACTTTGTATTTGCAGTTTTCCTAAGGATTGAGAAGAACACGTGTTCGTAATCAATGTATGTGATCAACAACGGACGGCTACGATTGAACCATCACTTGTGGAAATTGCGATCCTGCAATTAGATTTTGCTGCTATTCGGTGAGTAAACAAACCGAGTACCCGAACCCGACCCGCTATCTCAAG
>KE158219.1:0-14776 GCA_000411055.1 Leavenworthia alabamica
TATCAATATTACAATTTATGCTTGGACACTTAATGTTGATCAATTGATAATAGTAAATTTTTTTCGACCCTACAAAGTTCGATCATATGATTGTGACTTCAATAATTTAGAAGATGATTCAATTTATGAAAACAATAATCATGAACTTAAAGTTGTAATCAATAATCTTAGTTATCAGAATAAATAGATATTAATAGCATACTCAACTATTCGGGTGAAAATAATTCATGCTCAGAATTTCAGAGTAAGAAAAAATTATGGTTTATGTCTTTAATGCTGATAAAAAAATTGAAGACGATTATATGACATATTTCAAACCAATTAAGCAATTATAGCGTCTAAAACTCTTTATAACTTTTAGATGCAGATAAAAAAACAATATTAGAAGTGTTTGATGCAATAGAAAAAATTAGGGATGAGCTCCAACGAGATTCAAACTTTAAAAAAAAGACAAACAACATTGAAATCATATTTTACTAAACTGACTTAATTATATATGTCTATAATTATATATGTCTAAGATTTATAATTATTAATTTATGATATTATTGGGACTATATTTTTACATGGGAGATTCAAAAAAATTATTATCTTATTATCTTATCGAATTTTGCTATTTTTTACATTGGCCCGAGTTGGGACCGGAAGATTTTATTAATTTATCGTGTTTATTAATTTATCTAGTATTAATTTAAAGAGGTTGTACTGTATAAGAAATTATTATTATTGATGATATATGTGACTAATAATGTATGTATGAAATATAAAAATATTGTTGAGTGAAATATGTATTAAATAGTAAATTAACTAGTTATCTTTCTAACAATTTAATATAAATATTAAATAAGATATGATAATCTAATGACATAAAGTGTAATATACCACGTAAATTATATTTGTAATAAAGTACTAGATAATTTAATATTTTATAATCAAATAAAGCATTTACTAAAATGGCACCTCAAACTTATATACTCCCTCTTTATTTGAAAAAATGTCATTCTGACATTTTTTACACAAATTAAGAAAAATAGGTAAATTTCACTTTTACCCTTAATTAATACACTATAATTATTTCTCTCTCCAATTAATAAGTTTAAATAATAGGGGTAAACATGACATTATAACTAAAAATTTATCTAGAAATCCTAAAATGACATTCTTTCACTTACAAGAATTTGACACTAGAATGACACTCTTTCACAGACAGTATTTATATTGTAAAATATAAAAATTTATGTTGACAAAGAAGGAACTTTATGAAGTGGACCATATATGTCTATACCTAATCCCTAAATAAAATGCAAATATTTACACACTCGCAAAAACACATAGATGTTTGTGCATCACATTTTCTCATAATCATACTAACAAAACCAAACATTCTTCAAGAAAAAAAACTAAAAGACTTTTTGGTTTTGTTTTTCTATTAAAAAAAAGAATATGAAATCTCCTGGTCGTCTTCTTTGTCTCATCGTTTTACTTTTCCTTGTTCTTCTATCTAAAGCTCCAAGAATTCACGTTGGAATCTCATCTGAACCTCCTAGTGAAGACACTGAGTTTCTCCCTTCTCAATCTTATTCTCCGCTCATCGGCGCCGGAGATATCCTTCCGGAGAAAAGAAAGGTTAAGACGGGTTCAAATCCTTTACACAACCGGCGATGACAGATAATTAGTTTCCTTAGTTAACTCTCTTTCCTCTCGTTGTGTTCATTAACCACTGGAGTTGTATAAGATGATGATAGAGTCTGAATAAATATATAATGTGCATAAAGTTTCAGTTCATCATATATATTTTAACCTAAGAAAAATATACGAGCAACAAATGTAATGGATATTTTTCATCCACTTTGGATAAAAACGTAATTAAATTGCTTTGTTTTACATTAAAAAAAGTTGTCGTGTTATTTGTTAACCAAAAAATAAATAAAAATTCAAATTTTCTGTTAAACGACATAGTTTCATCGACACTCAGATTCAGATCCGGTCGATTGTATTGAAGATATGGGTTTGATAGACACATTAGAAAGTCCTAGTTAAAATTGTGAACATTATAAAATGTAAAGGTTGCTTATTTTGAAATAAAATGCCAAAACTGGGAAAGAGTTGTTTTGGTTGTGAACGGAGCCTGGTAAATAAAAAACATATTGGGCCTGAACATAAGATACGTTTAGTACACTCTTGTTGAGATATACGCATTGTATCAACTAAGCCATTCACTTGAATATAAAGGCTCACTTGTGCTTTTTATCTTGCGCAGGGAATAAGCCTGGTCCATGCGTAACAATGTAACATGTCGTAAGTGCAAGCACTATTTCTGTCTGGACTGTGACATATATATCCACGAGAGCTTACACAACTGTCCTGGCTCCAAATCAGTGGAAGAATGAGAATGTGTTCACACTTCACACTCATTGGACGTGAGAGATGATGAGAGGAACCCAATTTAATTTTGATTTGGTATAATTTGGTCCATGTTCTAGTGTAGTAATAAATATTTCTTCAAGTGTAACTGCTCACAAAACTAGAAATAGAAGAAAAAGAATTGTCTCGAAGCATTTCAGTTTCAGGTAACGAAACAATAATTTAAAGTTTGTATTGGTTGAGTCAATGATCCAGAGACTCTCTGACGTGTAGTCTGTAAAAGACTGTAACTCTGTTTTAGTGTTTTATTAAGCACGTGAGTGGTTATTACAAGTTTATTAATTCACTTTAATCAAATATCGTTTTTTCTATTCATTCGCTTCGCCGTGGTTTATCACTTTTCCGTCTAGCTCCGATCATGTGGGTGACTAATACAGTACTTCTTCACGGACCTGATGCTCTGACCCGGGTACCCTTTTCTTACCCGAACCGACTCTCCCACTCTCGTAAAGCCTCTCCCTTTTCTTCTAGCTTCTTCTCCCACAGGAAGAAATGGCTTACGGCATTGCAGACGAAGAAACTAGGTTGAATTTTCTCAGCTTCATCTCCAACATCTTAATATTTTAGATTATAAATTTGGTCAATTTTTTAAAACAGATGAAGAACATGAGATATCGCCAGTCCTGCCGGAGAAATTATCCGTTGATTTGGGATGGTTATCAGCTTTCCCTCATGTATCAGTTGCTTCTATGGCCAATTTTCTCTTTGGTTATCACATTGGGTATTATTAATAGTCTCATATTCACTCTTGCCAAATCCATCTTCTTGCAAAAGTTAGTGCTTTATAGAAACCATCCATGTTTTTTTCCTGTTTCACTGACAGTCTGACAGTAGATTGATCTCCCTGTGTGTTCATGTTATAGTGTTGTAATGGTTTGTGTTATGAAATTCATAAAAGTTTTCATTTTGACATTTTGTGGATGAGAATTTGCTTCAGTTTTAACCTGCAAGTGAGAATAATATACTAATAATATCCAGTTTGTTCTTGCAGAGTGATGAATGGTCCCATTGTTTCTATTGCACGTGAACTTGGGTTTGAAGGAAACTCTATTCTTGAAGGTCTTGTTGTGAGTATATTTATAGCCGGTGCATTTCTTGGAAGCATAGCCTCCGGTCCACTACTTGACAAGCTTGGCTGCCGACGCACCTTTCAGATTGCCACGATACCCTTAATTCTTGGTGCCCTTGTCAGTGCACAAGCTCACTCCTTGGATGAGATCTTATGTGGAAGATTTCTTGTTGGTCTTGGTATTGGCGTCAACACAGTTCTTGTTCCTATTTATATTTCCGAGGTAAGCAAATTTTGCATCTCATATGTTGGAAGGAAGAGTCTTTTTGTTTCCCCCTGTTGAGCCAACCATTTTTATTCTTTAGGTTGCTCCAACGAAATACAGAGGTTCCCTTGGAACTCTATGTCAAATAGGCACTTGTCTTGGGATAATCTTTTCACTTCTCTTAGGGATTCCTGCAGAAGCTGACCCTCATTGGTGAGCTTCATTTAGCTTCTATCTAATTAGATCTATAAATGTTATCCTCTTCACTTCATTTTTTCTCATATATAACTTGATAAACCTTAATGCATATTACTGTTCAGGTGGAGGACAATGCTCTTTGTAGCGAGTATGCCTGGTTTTCTTCTTGCACTCGGTATGCAATTTGCAGTAGAAAGTCCTCGTTGGCTCTGTAAGGTACAATTCACCTTTTCTTTTTATCATGAAGAAGCATTGTTTTTCCATGTTGAAAATCATGTCTTATGATACTTGTTTAGGTTGGACGACTGGATGATGCCAAAGTAGTAATCAGGAACATCTGGGGAATCTCTGAAGTTGAAAAAGCTGTAGAAGATTTTCGATCTGTTATGAAGAATAATGGCTCTGACTTAGATAGCAGATGGCTTGAACTTCTTGATAAACCGCATTCACGAGGTTGTGTTAAGGTGGCTTTTAATGTTTGTTTTAGTTGTCTTTGATTGTACCAGAAACTGAGAATATATACAACTTCGCATATGAACAAACAATGTTGCTAACTTGTATGTGTTGATGTTATTATGGTTACAGTTGCATTCATTGGGGGCAGCCTTTTTCTCCTTCAGCAATTCGCGGGCATAAATGGTGTTCTTTATTTCTCATCTTTAACATTCCAAAACGTTGGAATCACAAGTAGTGCTCAAGCAAGTCTATATGTAGGAGTCACAAATTTTGCAGGTGCTTAAATCTCACCTTACTCTTCTACTGTTTCTAAAGCAATGTCCATTGTTTTGAATGGTGGGTGTTATAGGTGCTTTATGTGCATCTTATTTAATTGATAAGCAAGGAAGAAAGAAGCTTCTTATTGGCAGCTACTTGGGAATGGTAAATATATCTTTGGTTTATCCCACAAAACTCTCTTATTTACCAAATTTTTGATTGAACTGCTTCGGTTTCACAGGCAGTGTCTATGTTTCTTACTGTTTATTCTGTTGATTTCCATTTGGATGAAGATCTGAGCCAAAGTTTGTCAATACTTGGAACACTCATGTAAGAAACTATAGATTGTACCAAAAGAAGACATTACTATGTATCATCTGCATTGTCCTGTATACAGGTATATATTCAGTTTTGCAATAGGAGCAGGTCCTGTAACTGGTCTCATCATCCCTGAGCTAAGCAGCAATAGAACACGTGGGAAAATCATGGGATTCAGCTTCTCTGTACATTGGGTACGTTACTGATTGAAAAAACCTTTATAAAAATATATTGAAAACACATATATATAAGTAGGAGCTGTAACTTCAGGTCTGCAACTTCTTAGTTGGTTTGTTCTTCCTGGATCTGGTGGAGAGATTTGGAGTAGGACCAGTCTATGTTGGCTTTGGCAGCGTATCATTGTTGGCAGCGGCATTCTCACATCTCTTCATAGTGGAGACAAAAGGTCGAGCACTTGAAGAGATTGAATTGTCCTTAAACTCCATAGTTAAAAACCAAGAACAAGTGTAAGGAAAAGATAAGACTTAGGACTATGGTTATTAAAAAATTTGCATGTCATATAACATTTTAACCTGTAGTTTAAAACATACTACCATAATAATTTCCATACATAATCTATGCATCATGAGATACAACAATTTTGTTTTTCATCAATTATTATATAGGAAAGTGAGTCTGAATCTTGAAGTCAAAGAAATGAGTTTTTTTTTTTCTTTTTGGTAAATTAAAGAAAACGAATGCTTTACTTTTATTAAGCTTGTTGACGTGTAAAAGTCTTTGGAAACGGTCAAAGCGGTCGAGCAGAAAAAGCGTCTAAGCCACGGAAAACACAACATGGTATATACTATACAGGTGGTCATAACAACAGAGGATTACTACCTCGTAGCTAACGTGGCGAAACACTGACGTCTCAAGATCACAGATCTTACGCTGCTCCGGTGCCCACGCAATTGCAACCACCTCTTCTGTCTTTTTTCTTCTTCGAGCGGGCTGACGACAGTTTCTAATTACTCTTTATTTATTTTTTCTACTAGTGGGTCCCAACCACTATATAAACTGCGAAGCAGAAGATTTCTTGTGACAGAAGAATTAGTTGTAATCTGACCATTTTACCCCTATGAAATAAATCCTTTAAATCCTACTTTTAAAATTTTATTCGTTTCTCTATTCTTATTTCAATTTCTCTACTTTTAAATGATAATTGGATTTATATTAGTTTTAATAGAAAAATGAGAAATAAAAATGGTGACTAAAAGATTAAAAACATGTAAACATAAAGATGGAGGCCCACCAAGGTTAGGATTAGGAACGATGGTGGTTCACATCGAACCGTCACATAGAAGATAGTATCAGTCAGTATAAAGTAAAAAGGGGTAAGATTGTCATTTCAACAACACGCAGAATTTATTAACCCGGACCCGGCAAAGACTTCATTACTTGTCACTCTTATTCATTATTTTAATATTTTTATTTAAACATGAGTGAGAGTATTTGGTTTCTTCTTCCTTATTTACATTGAAACACACAGACATCGGAGGAGAGACAAAGGGCAAAAACCAAATAAGATCCGAAAATTTACTCGTTCAGGAATAATAAGACATTGGATCTGTTCTACTTGTCATACCTCTGTGACTTTCATTTTTGTTGTTGATCATCGTCTTCATTGTCGCTACTGTGTTTCTATTACATGCGATCTATGTCAGACACTCAGCATGTTAAGAGCTTGTCGATTCGATCTTCCGACAAAATCGAAGGTATGTTTCTAAATCTCAAAAAAAAAAAAAACATATGATCTGGTTTTTTTTCTTTTTCGTAATGCGTTTGAAGATCATTTAAGCTTTACTTTTGATCATCATCTTTAATAACTCCTCATTTCTGATTTCAGCAAAAAATTTAACATGTATTGATGTTTTGTAAATGTTGCTTTTGTATGATCTTTTAGATGCCTTTAGGAAAATGAAAGTAAATGAGAAGGGTGTAGTGAAATCGAATCCTTATCCAGATCGTCCAGGTGAAAGAGATTGTCAGTTCTATTTAAGAACTGGGCTTTGTGGCTATGGAAGCAGTTGCCGTTATAATCATCCTACTCATCTTCCACAGGTCTGTGACAAACCATAACTTTCATCTACTTAGTTGCCTCATGGCTTAGTTACTGCTTTTATAATCCATCTTCTGTAATAAGGGTATTATTGATTATTACAAGGACGAGCTCCCAGAGAGAATTGGACAACCAGATTGTGAGGTGCTCTTTTATTAAATCTCTCTCATTGTCTCAAATCTTTATTAATTCGGTGTTGCTTGTTGGGATGAGTCATGAGTGCATTGTAGTGTGTTTTATGAGTGCATTGTAGCAAAAAGTAAGAGAACTTATTCTATTTTGTTATTCCTCTTAAAGAGGTAACAAGAATCTACATTTAAGTGCAGAGCATACTCATCTTGTCTATAGTCTTTCCTTAAAGATGTTCTCCAAACAACTTTCTCTTCTGTGTGGAAATTTTGTTGTAGTATTATCTCAAGACAGGAGCTTGTAAGTATGGCTCCACTTGTAAATATCATCACCCAAAAGACAGGAATGGTGCACAACCTGTATTGTTTAATGCTATCGGTTTACCTATCCGTCAGGTAATTTATAGTTTTGTTGTTGTCTTTTAATTGAATGTGGAAGGCTTATTTGAGTTTCTTTTCCAGGGTGAGAAGCCATGTCCATATTACTTGCGAACGGGAACATGTAGATTCGGAGTTGCTTGCAAATTTCACCATCCTCAACCTGATAATGGATATTCTACTGCTTATGGAATGTCTAGCTTCCCTTCTCCAGGTTTACAATATGCTAATGGGTTATCAATCATGCCTACATATGGAACTTTGCCTCGTCCGCATGTTCCTCAGTCCTATGTTCCAATCATGGTTTCACCCTCTCAAAGCCTTCTACCTCCTCAAGGCTGGGCTACTTACATGGTAAGTCTGAACAGAAGCTGTCAATGGCAGATAGATTCTGGATTTAGCAAATTTGACTTACCTTCAGAAAATATTCTGAAACCTATTCTTTACTGCTGATATAATATGTTATGTTGCAGGCTGCTTCTAACTCCATGTATAATGTGAAGAATCATCAACCTTATTACTCCTGTTCTACTGCATCTCTGCCCGTGGCTATGGCATTGAACCGTGGTTTGCCTGAAAGTTCTGAACAACAAGAATGTAGGTTTTTTATGAACACTGGGACATGTAAATATGGAGATGATTGTAAATACAATCATTCCGGAGTGAGGATATCACCACCACCACCAAATCTTATGAACCCTTTTCTTCTTCCAGCGAGACCTGTAAGTCTCTTGTTCCCTTGGTTTTGTAGCTCAAATACTGATTCTGCCTACCTTTGGACATCTTATGAGCCACTGTTATGCTTTTCGCTGGCCAGGGACAACCAGCTTGTGGTGACTTGAGGTCTTATGGATTCTGCAAGTTCGGACCAAACTGCAAATTCGACCACTCAGTGCTGCCATATCCTGGCTTGACCATGTCTGCTTCTCTGCCTACTCCTTATGCTTCACGCGTTTCAAACCATCAGAGGATCTCATCATCACCAAGCCGCTCTGATTCAAAGTCTCTTCCTGATGGTAAACCTGATGTGAAGAAGGAAAGCTCAAAGACTGAGAAACAAGAGGATGATGATTCTGAACTATTGAAGAACTCAGAAGTGGAGGAGTTTTCTGAGAATTCTTCATCAGCTTGATCATGATCAGAAGCATCGATCATCAGCTACATGGCTGTATCTCTCTTCTCAGGCTTCTTAAGAGCTCAATGATCTCTCTCTGCCCCCTTCTGTTAATTTTTGTGGAAGAGGGGAGGTTTTTATTTTATACTGGCTTTCTTTTTTTTGGAGATGGCCATGGCCGAAACAAGTGATGTCACAGATTTTGTCTTCTGTTTTTGACTGTTAATAAATGAATGGAGAGACTGAAAACAAAAGTTTGAAACAAAGTTAATAAAACGATGAAGAAGATACATTGTTGCAACCACAAAGCCTAACAACACACATTTAAATAAAACAAAGAGAGAGAGCGATCTAATGCAACATTTCTTCTTAATCATAAGGAATCTGGATATATGCAGCATCACAGACAAAAGGGATGTCTGCATACATACCAGCAAGTGCACACCTTATGCTTTCAAGGACTGTAAACAAATAAGCAAATGCAACAGCAGTCCAGAAATGCATTCCAAACTTACCCCAATAAACACCTAAAGGCATCCACTTGCTAACAGTTCCTATAACCTGAAGAGCAATTTCAAGAAGCATACCCATCACTACATGAAACCTAAAGAAGTGAGGCCATTCTTTTCTTCTCACTATCCCTAGATAAGCTACAAAGAAGTAAGCCATGAGGAACCAGCTTGGTAATCTTCCAATAGCTCCTAGAAATGGGTAAGTTAAGAATTCAAAATCTTCTAGAAAAGGGTGGAGATGGTAAGCGGTTTCCGCATACATCCAAGTTTCATGCAGTGGCATTAAGTAAGGTATGCAAGCTAAACTTCTCCACCACCATTGTGGCTTTTTGGTCATTGGTGGAAATCGGAAGCTAGAAGGTACATCTTTTGATGCTCTTGGGGCCAATAGGGTTTTTCTACGTACATGTAACACAGGTAATGTACATGACAAACTACCTTGTTCTCCATTCAGAAGCCGAGAAGACGAGGATGAGAGATATGACAAAGGCACACCTGAAACAATGGAAGCAAGTTTACTTATATAAACAGGGGATATATAATATTAAGTGTTTGAAACTATATTTGTAGAAAAGTTTTGACATGCCTCTTGGCACTCTCGGTTGAAGTTCATTAAATGGTAAAGGTGATCCCCACGAGTTCTTAGTGACAACCAATGAAGTTGGAGCAAGATAATAATGTGGAGGTCGTCCTGATGCAGCTTTGAATGCCCGAGAGCTGGTTAGAATATGTGAACTTGGCGTGCTACATCCACTTATCATCATTACAAACTACCTATCTACAGAAAGAAACACATTTCAGATCCAACCCCAAATTTTGCTCAAGACCCAGCTTGAACATTGCAATACCTACCCAGTTCTACGACGAATTAGAGCAAACAACACACACCCAAAATAAAAATCGGAAAATTATCCATAACATAAACCAGGAGGTTAGAAGTTACTAACCGGAGCTGATAAAATTGAAGCTGGAGGTAGAAGAAGAAGACGAGTGGGGGTTTATAGTGATTTCATCTAATACTACTGAATCCTATCACTCACTTTCTCATGTGATATTTACGTTTATACCCTCAGGCCCAGATAGGCCCAAAACACTTAACCCTCCAGCTTAGCTAGAGGATCCACACATTATTAAACCCTTGAATAAATTTGAAACTTCCTTCTTCTACTGTTTCTACCAAACATCAAATTGACAAGTTCAATCCGGCGCTGGAATGTCAATTCCCGATCCCAGTTTCTCCGCTTCGGTAACGGTGTCTCCTTCTCTCGCCATTCCATCTGAAACTCCTTCGACACCAGAAAACGCTGTTATAAATCCACCATCTGAGCTACCTCCCGCTCCGCTGCATCCTACTTACAGATCTATATCACCGCTTCACCTTCGTAATCCGTCTCAACAAGCTCATAACAACCACCACGTACATGCAATTCCAATCCGACGTTCAAGTCAAGATACGGCAGCGGTTTTATTCCCGTTTTCTCCTCCGGGTCGAGGGTTTTCGGCCCGGCCCGTTCGGATGATTTCGCAATTCGTCGCTGATCCTTCCCTAACTTCAGCTAGTGGGTACCCTTCTCGCCCTGTTTTGGCTTACAATCATCCACAATTTGGGCCGAATCAAGTAGAATCGATAATGCAGTTCATGAATGTGAGAAATCCTCAGATTCATCCGTTCACTAACCCTGGGTCGGGTTCTCCTGTTGGGCCGGGTCCCATGAGAGGATATCCTCAAATTCGGCAACCGCGAGTGAGCTTTCTATGAACTTTGTTTCTTACTGTTAATTGATTATTCAAGAAAATTAGTTTGGACAAAAAATATATTTTCTTTGGCAATTCTGCTTGGTATGAATCTCGTATTGATGCTCAGCTTCTAGTTGAGTAGTGGAAAGATTCATGGGACAATGCTCGAGATGATTCCAAGTTTCTTAATTGGATATTTAGCAAAATCATCTCTTGGCCTAGTTTTGTAATTTAAGATATATGATTTATCTACCAGTTTCTCCTGGATTTAGTAATCTTTCTATTTAGGTTCTCTGTTTTGCTCTTAATATGTAGTCACTTTTGATTCTTGCCCTTGCTCCTGTCACATTTTCTCATTTTTTTTTTTAATTTTGGTACTTAGGTTGGCCCTCCTGCAACTTCAATTCTAGACACTAGCAGGAATAGAAAAGCCAGGTAAACATTAAATTTCTTATTTCTCTACTTTGGTATTATTTTCATATTATTTCAGAGTATTTATTAGATACTTGTTTGAGAAACTTAACCTTGCTCTTTCGTTTTCCTTCTTATTAGAAGCCGAGATGAGGCACTTGTTCTTGTTAGAGGGAGAAAGGTAAGCCTATGAAGTATCTCTGTTTTGTATTATCATGTGTAATGCCTGTTTGACTATTTGGAAACATGTGCTAATTATATATATATATTGTGATATCACAATTTTCCAGGTTAGAATCACTGAGGGAGCTTCTCTTTATTCACTTAGTCGGTCGTGGTTGAGAAATGGTGCTCACGGAGGAATTCAGGTTGGCATCAGTTTATGTTTTAGATGTATCCGCTTGACATAAAGATTCATGGGTTTACTTGCGGGATTTTGCTTTGCTTGGGTTTTATTCAGTAACCCTCTTCAAAAATGCCAAATTCGAATGAATTGGGAAACTAGATTAGTCTTGACTACTCACCTAATTGTGTTGGGATTAGTAAACTAGATAGAGGACTTCTTGATATAGTCTGTTGTGTCGTATAATCTCCTTCTGTTATTCTTACAAGCCACACTTAGTTAGATGATATTCAGTTTCATTCTCAAAGCTTCTTTCCCGTTTTACAATGAAATTGCATACCTGCAATCTTGTTAAGTCTCTACCGCTTATCTCTCTATCTTCTTCTCGTTATCACTTTCCTTTAGCCTCTGTAAATCTCAAAACCCACTAACAGATGCAGTATGAACAGATCTAATGAAATATGCTCTTATTTATCAAACACACAAACAAGTAGAACACCATAACCCAAATCCAGATTAAGAAAACAAACCTAAACTACTCCATCACACGCAGGTGAGGCTTCTCCACTGTGATCATTCTCGATACTCTCATCAACCGAAGACTGCTCTTATCTATAATAGTGTTAGGATATTTTCTTTTGCTCACATGTGCAAGCTTCATGCTCCATTCTTGTTATTTGGTTGTTAGGTTTGTTGTGACAGCTCATAGATTCCATCTTCTAGAATGTGTGCTTTGTTTCTCTATCTCTACCTAACAAATCTCTACAGCGAAACCAATAAGAAACCCATATATTTGGGGCTAGGCTAACTTGCAGTTTCTCTGTTTACAGCTGCAAAGGAGCGATATAATGAGTCCTTTACCAAAGCCGTTACCTGTGGATATGATGGAGACAAGTTTGCAAGACGATCCAGCAGAAGAACCAACTGATGAAGACAAAGAGGTTTGTTCTTTTTTCTTGGAGAACCATAGTTTCTATCTGAGCAGAAAGGAACACATTAGGCTCTGATGCTATTGCTATTTTCAGCTCTTGAATCGTTACAAGTGATTTATGATTCAACTCTTTCTTTGATGGGTCTCAGGAAGAGGAAGCTGTAAAGCAATTATCAGAGAAGGATCTTTTGAAAAGACACATTGAGCGAGCTAAGAAGGTCCGTGCACGGTAAGTTCCACAATAGCTCTCTCTTGTTTTCTCTTTAGATCTTGTAGCATCCAAACTACATGTACTTGAAACTTGAAAGATAAACCTCCATCCATGGACGATTAATGGACTAAAATTTCCTTAAATTATCAAAGCAATCTAGCAGAACATTTGGTAACTGAAAAATCAGGTTTTATTTTGTTTCAGATTAAGAGAAGAACGGCTGAGGAAGATCCAGAGGTACAAAGCAAGATTGGCTCTTATTTTGCCACAATGATGCAGGAAAAAAGGACTAAAATGGTAAAGTTTTGTAGGAGCTGGCTTTATATGACTGTTGTTGATTCAGACATAGATAGGATAGGTGTGTTCTTTATTTATCTCCTATATGTTAGTAGGGATTGTGTGTCAAAGGAGGAAGATAAAAAAAAGTATGTGTCCTGCTGCTTGAACAAAAGGCAAAAAATAGATGAAAGGAATAGTGATTTGACTCAATAGCTTGCACTATTTATTACCTATCTCAAATGTGTCTAACCTAAAATTATAATCGTGACGGTAACTCATGGGATCAAACTCAGGACTCTTAGACAATACCTTAGCGTTGTTACCAACTGAGCTACAAGGTTCTTTACATAAAACTAAAATTAAAATTATAAAAAATTAAAATTTAAAATGTTTAACAATTTCAAATTAAAATTAAAATGTTTTGAAAATTAAAATAAAATAAATTTAAGTTTTGAAATTTGAAAAATATTTAGGTTTTAAGAAATCTAAATATTAATATTTAGTATTATTATCATTACAGTTTAATTTAAAATTGTAACCTTAATACTTTCTAATTTGAATTTGAATTTAAATTTAAAATTATTCAAAGTTTCAAAAAATCTAAACAATAATAATTAGAATTATTAAAATTCAGTTTTTAATTTAAAACTGTAAACAATTTTATAATTATAAACATTTTAGATTTTAAATTACTTTATTATTATAAATTTTTTACAATTTTAAATTAAAAATGAATTTTAATAATATTAATTATTATTATTTATATTTTTTAAATATTTAGATAATAGTTATTGATTTTAAAAATTATTTAGATAATAATTTAGAAAATATTTTAGATTTTAATTTTTTTTCTAATTATAATTGTGTTTAAAATTTATTTTAATTATATGTAAACACCCTTATATATAATACAATAACAAAATAATCAAATTTCTCTTCTAGTTTAATAAAGTAAAAACGACATCGTTTAAAGATAACAGATCTGGTAACATATGTTTAAATGTTTAACGTCGTTATAATTTTTTCAAAGTTTAAATTTTTTGTCCATTTTTTTTAATGTACAGACAACTTTTTTCATTTGAAATTAAAAAAATAGTACCAAAAAAAAACAAGGCATAACCCAAAACGAAACTTTATCGCAACGTATAATGGGCAAAGGACCGAAGGCCCAGTTGTGTCTTTTTGTTTTCTCAAACTCTATGGTTAAACCGGATTCATGATCATATTAGATTATTTACAAGTGAAAATTGCAACTTAAGTGAATTTTTCTACTTGTCAAATTCTTGGTAGATGAGAATTATTAGTTACAACAAGTTAACTTGATGGGTCCAGTTGTGTCGTAACATATTATATAAGGTCCAGTTGTGTCGTAAATAATTAATTAGCGCGAGCCGTGACGACTCCAATGAGTTTGTCGCTCTTCAGTTGCTTAGTACTTTACTAGTTACTACTGCTAACAGAACTAATTTTTATTATTTAGTTATTACAAAAATTACAATTTGTATATTACAATCAATAGCAGAATATTACAATTAATTTTTTATATAAACTAAAATAATATTTAAAATATATATAAAAAATTTGAAAACAAATCCATATATATTAAAAATATTTTTTAATAATAATAAAAAACTAAGTGTTAAATTTAATCTATTTCTACTAATTGACAAGTAATTAACTAAATAACTGATACCTTCTTTGTTTGACACGTATAATTTTAATAACGTGTCAACACCACAATTTTT
>KE158219.1:14868-37559 GCA_000411055.1 Leavenworthia alabamica
TTTTACTATCACCACTTATTCCTAATTTTTGTTATTATACAATTATTTTTTCCAAAAAAATTTCTCTTTACCAAAAAATAAAAGCTAGAACAATGCATTTTAAAATATCATCAAATTCTTAATATTTCAAAATTTCCATACCCTTTTTCTACAACTTCTATGTAACTATTATTAATTTTTTTACGATTAATATTTTTTATACATAATGCTCACACAAATTTTGTAGTAAAATGTAAATAATTTAACTGTTTCATAAATTTTAAAAGTTTAATCTATATATACTAAATGACAAGTAATTTCACCAAATAACTGCTNAAATAATTTTTTACATAAAAGATTAGCAATTAATATGCCCCTACATCATAGCAGGGGCCATAGTGCTAGTTTATGTATAAACAAATTGACGAAACTAATACCACCTCTAACGATACAAAGTACTGGATGATATTAAGTTAAGTTTCTTTTCACACAATTAATCTTTAACACTTTAAATTTTTAATATAAAAAATATTTATATTTTATTTACATAATAAAAAACAAAGATTAAATTCATCATATATGTAAACAAATTAAACTTACACATCTCTAAGAGACCAATAAAATATGATTGGTGATTAAAATCTGGAGGCCCAATAAAAGTTGGGCTTAGAAGCAGTAAGGCCCAGTAAAGTTATCCCGGTAATACGATTTTAAAAACGGAGACTTTGATTCCCAAATAAAACCCTAGAGTGTTACACATATTTCCAGCTTATTTACTTGAGAACTTTCCAATTTTTGATTAGGTTTTGCAGTTGAAAGTGTGTATAAGCAAAAGATGAGGAACTCCAATAACGGCGGCGCGATGGGTGGACGAGCTCCCGGAACCGGCGGGGGAGGACCGTCAGCTCCAATTGATAAAGAAGTTGACTTCGCTCAATACTTCTGCACTTACTCCTTCCTCTACCACCAGAAAGATATGCTCTCAGACCGTGTTCGTATGGACGCTTACTTCAATGCTGTATTTCAGAACAAACATCATTTTGAGGGCAAGGTAATAATTAATAAAGCTCACATTTTTTGAGCTTTATAAATGCTTTCTATATCTCAGTACTCTATGATTTTAACAGTTAGTAACTTTTGTTGGTTTGTAATATGATGAAGACGGTCTTGGACGTGGGCACTGGTAGTGGTATTCTTGCGATTTGGTCAGCTCAAGCTGGTGCTAAAAAGGTTTATGCTGTTGAAGCTACTAAAATGGCTGATCATGCTCGTGCTCTTGTCAAGTCCAATAATCTTGACCATATTGTTGAAGTCATTGAAGGATCTATCGAAGATATTTCATTGCCAGAAAAAGGTTTTATTCTGTTTTGCTTTTTTCTCATTGCCAAAAATGAATTAGTAAGTGTATCATGCAAGTCTAGAGAGTAAGGATATTATAAAACCATTGTTAAATGAGCCTACTGTGTTGGCAATTTGGTTGAGTTGGACATGTTTTGACCTTTAAGATATTTACTCTACTTGACATTGTACTAATAATATCTGCCTATTCAATTTAATGGGCAGTTGATGTGATTATCTCTGAGTGGATGGGATACTTTCTTCTGCGGGAGTCCATGTTTGATTCTGTGATATGTGCTCGTGACAGATGGTTAAAGCCCACAGGTGTCATGTAAGTGGTGTTTCTGTTGATCCATTTCTAGTCTTTAGCTACAGTGTTACTTAACCGTCTTGATTACATAATGTTTTCCTCCAACATTAAAAACAAATGTGCTTTGAATCCTCTAGGTACCCTAGTCATGCTCGCATGTGGCTTGCACCCATCAAATCCAATATGGCAGATAGGAAGAAGAATGATTTTGATGGGGCAATGGCAGATTGGCATAACTTTTCAGATGAAATCAAAAGTTACTATGGAGTTGATATGGGAGTTTTAACTAAACCTTTTGCTGAAGAACAAGAAAAGTATTACATACAGGTGATCTATATCTTTAGAGAAAATTCTTATCTGACAGATGAAAAATTGAAATTTTGACTTTGAAACACTTTACAGACAGCTATGTGGAATGACTTGAATCCACATCAAATCATAGGCACTCCTACAATTGTCAAAGAAATGGATTGTTTGACAGCCACTGTCAGTGAAATTGAGGAAGTCAGATCAAATGTAACTTCAGTAATCAATGGGCAGAACACAAGGCTATGTGGTTTTGGTGGTTGGTTCGATGTTCAATTCTTGGTTAGTTTGTACATATTATGATGCTACATCATGTTGAAGAAACTCTAATACTTTTGTTTTTGTAACTAAGGGGAGAAAAGAAGACCCTGCTCAGCAAGAAATCGAGTTGACTACAGCTCCAAGTGAGCAGCATTGCACACACTGGGGACAACAGGTACACACTGGTTAAGATCCTAATGGTTATAATAAGTTCATCTGAAAAGTGTTATGATCTGAATCTGGCAGGTTTTCATTATGTCAAATCCTATAAATGTTTGGGAAGGTGACAATCTAAATCTTGGTTTGGTAATGAGGCGGTCCAAGGAAAATCACAGACTAATGGAGATTGAGCTTAATTGTGAAATAAAAGAAGCATCTGGGAAGCCTAAAGAATCATTCAAGAAAACTTACTTCATTGAGTGATTATTATACAGAAGCTTTCTCCCATATGCATGAAATGTTGTATTGCTTCTGTCATTTTTTTCTGCTTGGACGAGATTGTTTCTACAATTTTCAATAGATTATATTTGGGTACTAGATTACCCTTTATGTATTATATTTGTTTATTTTATCATATTGTACAAAATCATATTCAAAACTTTCGATTTATCAAGCTCAATTAGTTATCAATATATGTATATACTAAAAAGTTTATATAACTAGGTGTAGAGTTGTGACGAACAATTTGGGAGCCTGAGTACGACCCTCTTTGTCTTCCCCTATCTCGGAGCCAATTTTTTAGTTTACTCTCGTCGACTCTATGCCTCCTTTTTGACCGCTGCAGCAACTACGAATCACTGATAACATCCCTTTTTTTTTTTCTCTCTCTCTCTCTCTCTCCAATCCGTAAAAACTAGTAAGTATTTGATTAGGAGGCTAGGTCCCAATTTCTCTAGTGTCGATTCTTCTTCAATCCTTGGCATGTGAATATTCTCCCAAGTAGCAACCTTTCGGGTTCTTCTCCTTGTGAGTTTTTTTTGGGTCAAATCTCGTTCTTCTGCTTTTGCTTTGATACGATTGTTTTGATCGGTTCAGGCTGAGTAGTGATAAAAATTAAATTCATAATCTTAATTGTTTCGATGCCTAGACTTTGGATTCTGTATATTCGGGGTTTCTACTTGCTAGTCATTACAAAGTCGGATAATTTCTTTGTATGTTCTTCTTAGAATCCTGGAAATTTTGAATGGGTCATTCATCCTCGGTTCATGAAAATTTCTCGACTCTTATTGAGTGCTTTTGTCTTAGAATCATGGAATTATATTGGGTATGTTTGATTTCACATTATTATTCCGAAAATTTGAGTCTGGAGGTTAATTTTCAATCTGACTCTTCCCAGTTCCAGTTATGCCATCTTTGCCTTTGATGAATGTGGATTAGTTTCATGATCTCTGTCTGTTGATATTTCCAAGGTTTATATATTTGTGTGCACTTCTTTGCTTCATTTGTGTTTTGATCACTTATATTTGATTATGTAGATAAAGTAACAACTTTAATCACTCACCCTCCTTTTCCCTGCCTTTGAATTTTTCATTTTATACTGGACAGTAGTAGTAACTGATGGGGAAGAACGCGAAGAAAAAAGCCCGAACACCAGCAAAGGAGATTCAGACCACGACTATTCCCAAGACACTCTCTGAAGAGCCTAGTCAAGCTGTTGAAATAGCTGAGTGTGCTGTTCAAGCAGTTAAGGAGAAACAAGCTTGTGTGCATTTCGATAAGGGTCTTAATTTGGATAAAGTATTGGATAACATTAAGTCATCTCAGCATATTAAGTGTGAAGTATGCAAGGAAGGGGTCCATGGGAAGAGAGGAACTAAAGTTAAAGGTAATAAAGGTAAAACGGGAGTTTCTTCTTCTGAACCAAAGTCTGACAAAAAAGCTATATGGCTTTGTTTGGAATGTGGCTGTTATGTTTGTGGAGGTGTTGGTTTACCAACTGGAGCTCAGAGTCATGTTGTGAAGCATATCAGAATGACGCGTCATCGGTTGGTGATTCAATGGGAAAACCCTCAGTTAAGATGGTGTTTCCCATGCAATTCGCTTCTCCCTGTTGAAAAAGAAGAGAACGGTGAGAAGAAAGATGTGTTGTTGGAGGTTGTACATTTGATTAAAGAACGATCTTTGAAAAATTTAGTTTCATCTGATATCGAAGAGCAGTGCTCAGGAAGTGGCAGTATTACAAGTGATATCAAATTAGAGGGTGCTGTGATTGGTGGTATAGAAGTTAGAGATGGTTATGTTGTGAGAGGTTTAGTTAACCTTGGGAACACATGTTTCTTTAATTCAGTTATGCAGAATCTTTTTTCTTTGGATCAGTTGCGCGATCACTTCTTGCAGGAGGATGTGTCTGGGGTCGGTGGCCCTCTTGCTTGTTCCTTGAAGAAGTTATTCGTTGAAACGAAACCAGAGGCTACCTTGAAGAGTTCGATAAATCCTAGGGTCTTTTTTGGGTCTTTCTGTGCTAAGGCTCCCCAGTTTAAGGGATATGGCCAGCATGATAGCCACGAGTTGCTACGCTGTTTGCTAGATTTGTTGAGCACTGAAGAATCAGCCTTGAGAAAGAAATGTGGTGTTTCTAATAATGATGAGAAACCTACTCTCATAGATTCTATATTTGGAGGCGAAACTTCGAGCATTGTTTCTTGTATGGAGTGTGGGCATTCCTCAAAAGTCTATGAGCCATTTTTGGATCTCTCTTTACCTGTACCGTTCAAGAAAAGCCCTCCTAAAATGCAGCAAACTGTTTCTCGAGCTAAGAAAGCTAAGCCTCCACCAAAAAGAGTCCTTAAGAATGTGTCAAAGGTAAGTAAAACTCCAAAAGTTCTACAAACTAAGGACATGTCGGAACTAAATTCTCCTGGAAAAGCTTTGGTTGTCCCAGCTGATTCGGATACATCCTGTTCGAGTTTTGTATCCACCAATAATGGTCCAGTTTCAGAGGCTCCTGTTATACCTCTTGACAATAATCAGGCCTCAGAAAGTGTCTGTGATACTGTTTATGATAACTTCTGGTTAGATATTATTGGACCAGAAACCTCTGGAGATGAGACGAATTGGGATATGCAAGATAACAGTGGTGATAAAGTCTCAACAACTGACTTGAGTCAAATTGTTCCCAGCCGAAATATTCCAGCCAATACCTCAGTTTCAGTGGATGACCAGACCTTGGAAGGTAACACAGAAAGGCTGATGCAAGTTAATGACGAAGTTGCAAAGGTGGAAACCATCTTGGATGAAAAAGATGTACAAGCTACGCAGTCTGATGAATGCACAGCTACAATAGACATTTCTACTGAAATCAATCAAGCTAGTTGCGTAAGTGGTGATCCTGGTTTAGGGGAAAGCTCTTCCTCGGTAAATCCTTGGGATGAGGAAGAGCTTCCTTTGATGGTTGCAGATTCGCAGGTTCTGTACTTGCCATACAAAGAAATATCCTGTAATGATAAAACAGTTGCTGAAGGTGAGGGTGAGGCTTCTTCATCTTCATTTGTTACTGGTGAGCATGAACCACAGAACAAAGATTTTGTTGATTTTGGTGGTTTATTTGATGAACCCGAGATTACTGAAGGACCTGTTTTTGGACCTCCTTCAAAGGCTGAAGCTTCAGGAGTTGGTTTTATGGTGTTCAGCAGCGAATCTGATCCTGAAGAAATCGATGATTCTGATTCACCAGTGTCTGTAGAGAGATGTTTGGCTCATTTCACAAAGCCTGAGATTTTGTCGGATGACAATGCTTGGAATTGCGAGAATTGTTCAAAGAACCTGAAACTCCAACGGTTGAAAGAAAAGAGGAAATCCAAAAATGATGAATCAAGATCAAGCAACAGCTGCAATGGATGGGTGAATGAAAATGAAAATGAAAATGCAGAAACAGATGTTTTGGATATGAAGCAAGATCCAAGTGATGATACTCACAGTGTCAATGATAACTCTAATGGAAGAGAAGCATCGAGTTCTCACTCAACTAATGACAATGAATCTAAAGGAAGTCAAGATGAAGATGAAGATTCTAAGAAATTGATAACAGTAAAGAGAGCTGCAACTAAAAGAGTACTTATAAACAAAGCCCCACCTGTTTTAACTATTCACCTAAAACGATTCAGCCAAGATCTACGTGGTAGGTTAAGTAAATTAAACGGTCATGTAGCGTTTGAAGAGATCATCGACCTTCAACAATATATGGATTCAAGGTATCATCTCTTCTCTTCTACAATATAACCATATTTTGACCGGTTTATGTAACTTTAAGTCTCCATCATATGAAACCACTTATTTGTTCTTTTGGTTCTTTCAGCTGTAGCGGAGAAGATCCACCCATGTACAGACTGGCTGGATTGGTTGAGCATTCAGGGACGATGAGAGGAGGTCACTATGTGGCATATGTTCGAGGAAGTAAGAGAGTTCAAGAGACTAATTCTTCATCCACTGTTTGGTATAACGTAAGCGATGCATATGTTCATCAGGTTTCGCTGGAAACGGTTCTGCATTCGGAAGCATATATTTTGTTCTATGAACGGATTTGAAATTATTTTGTTTTCACTACTGAAGAAAAAATAGTTTTGATCTTCTTCTAATTCTATACACAGCTTTTGCTGGCAAAGTTTTTGATGATCACATTAGATCAAATACCATTAATTTTTTGTTTTTATTATATCTTGTTTTTTGGAAATTATTAAAATTCCATTAGATGTATTATCAGAAACATCAAACATCTCTGGAAATATATGAGCGGGGGTTAAACAATATGGACCGTCCGATTTAGTTAGTGTAAACGTAACGGAAGTTCTAAAAACCAAACCGTTACTTGCGTACCGAAGCTTAACCGGTATAATTCACTATAATGTCGAGAACGTGAAGCAACTGAACCGGATGGAAAACGATTGAACCGGTCTTACGTCTTGCTCTCTCCTCAAGGAACGAACCCATAAGACAATCGAGTCTTTTGAGTGAAATCAAATCCAGAGATATTGTAGCCATGGCAGGAGTATCGCTCAAGTGTGGCGATTGTGGTGCGCTGCTGAAGTCTGTCGAGGAGGCTCAGGAGCATGCCGAGATCACTTCTCACTCCAATTTTGCCGAGTCTACTGAGGCCGTGCTCAATCTCGTTTGTACTACTTGCAGCAAGCCTTGTCGCTCTAAAACTGTACGGATCTTCGATTTTCTTCGCTTTATTTTTTTAGTTCTTGTTGGATTTACAAGTTACACGCAGATCTCCTTGAGTTTTTTTTTCTCAGGGTTTCGAGTTTAATGTTTGTAATTTCGATTAATTGACTCTACAATCTTGATGTGATGCGACTTTTAACTACTTTTAATGGTTCTTTGGTTTCGTTTTGATGGGTTTTGACTTGAATTTTTGAATGAAGTTGAGTTTTTTTTTTAATGTGAATCGAGCTGATTTGGTTGTAGTTAGAACGTGAAGTTGAAAGGTTTGCTCTAGATAGCTATATTCTTGGTTTACTATCCTATACTATTTTGATCATTTTTTATTGCTTTTCTTATTCTTATACAATGTGAAGGAAAGCGATTTGCACACGAAAAGAACAGGGCACACTGAGTTTGTAGATAAGACATTGGAGACAGTAAAACCCATCAGCTTAGAAGCTCCTAAGGTTGCCATGGATACGGATAAACCCGATTGTAGTGGAGGGGCTGCTGAAGGTACTGTGCCATGTTAATGCTTATATGTATTGGATGAGTTTCTGAGTGTGACTTCAACTTTGTTTCTTATGGTCTCTCTGCAGAGATGGTTGTTCCAGATGTTGACAATAACATTCTCGAGGAACTCGAAGCAATGGGTTTCCCTAAAGCTCGTGCTACCCGAGCTCTCCACTATTCTGGTAAAACTCTAGCATGTCATGTTCTTCTCTTTTTCCGTTTTGGCTGTGGGCTCCAGTTATAATCTGCTTCCATGTTTGTTTCGTCATAGAAATTGTGAACTCATTTTAAACAATGAGATATGCTTTTCTTTTCTATTTTTCTCTATCTTAATCTTTGTTCTGATGTCAAATTATACAATTAAATATGGTAAGTCATATCAATCTTGAAGTTCTTTATTCTAATCTTCTCTGTTTCATTTCCTGTAACATAAGTTAAATATCATTCCTTCAGGTAATGCCAGTCTCGAGGCTGCAGTTAATTGGGTGGTAGAGCATGAGAATGATCCTGACGTAGATGAAATGCCAAAGGTGGGTATCTTGTTAAAAGTTTATTTTCAGTAGAATGTGTGTTTTGAATTATTTTTTCTTCTTGATAATTGCACTCCAAATCTTGGTGTTTAGTTATTTTCTCAACATGAAAGGGTTGGCTTTTGCGGTATGTGACAATTCTTAGGTCAAAATGTCTGTTTATTTTGTTTATGAGCAATCTTATATCATGTTGTAGTAGGCATCTATGTGATATTAAAATTACTTCATAGCTTCATTTCGTATAATGTCTATGTTGTTGACTGTTTGCCTAGGTACCTGCCAATTCTAATGTTGGGCCTGCTAAACCTGCTCTTACACCAGAAGAAGTGAAGATAAAAGCACAAGAATTAAGGTTCTATGAGCATTCTATTTTTCTGTCCATGCTTGTTATCTTATGTAGTGTGCACAATCGCATGCCACTTTTATCGTCCGCAACCTTGACTTTTTGTTCTTTTTAACTAATAGCATGACGACGATCTACATTTCTATATATGTTGGTTAACTGTCAAATTTTTATGATAATCATGGAAGATAATTGTTTTAAAAGTCGGATAATAGATTCATCACTTTTTGTTGTTCCACATCGTAGGGAACGTGCACGGAAGAAGAAAGAAGAGGAAGAAAAACGGATGGAACGTGAAAGAGAGAAGGTTTTCGGTCTGACCCTTTTTTAATGTATCATGTAGAATTACTTCAATCTTATGATGACTTCGATGATACAACAATGTTTTCTTTCTGTTAAAACTAAATTTTGCTCTATACTCCTGAATTCATTGGCTTCAAATTGGCATGCATTGATTTTAGCTCTACTAGCTGTAATTGATGTGTGGACGTATCTAAAGTAAGGATGTGCTTGTAGAATGTGTTAGATACTTATTGTGACATGGCTGAAACTGTAAGTACTTTTTTGTTGTCATGTTTTAACATGTTAGAATTTGGTTCAGGAACGAATTAGGATCGGCAAGGAACTCTTAGAAGCAAAGCGGATGGAAGAAGAAAACGAAAGAAAACGGTTTGTCTGTTTTTGTTGTTATAATGTGAGGCTTGTCATATTTATTCTTGTTTTTGTTTATTTAAGTGACTACTTATTGGTCGTGTGTTTCAGTATAATGTTTCTACGAAAAGCCGAGAAAGAAGAAGAAAAACGAGCTAGGGAAAAGATCCGTCAAAAACTTGAAGAAGACAAGGTATTTTTAATACAGTAGAATTGCATTACAATTTTTATTTCTGAACAAAAGCTTTGACAACACATATTTATGTTTTAACAGGCTGAAAGAAGGCGGAAACTTGGATTGCCTCCGGAAGATCCTACTACTGCAACTGCAAAACCCTCAGTGCCAGTTGTAGAGGAGAAGAAGGTACACAAAAAGCTTTCAAAAGCAAGTTGCATTGGTCGCTTGGTTAACTGTTATGTGCTTTTCTTATAAAGATATCATTTGTTTATTTTTTTTGCAGGTCACATTGCCTATTAGACCCGCCACAAAGACTGAACAAATGAGAGAATGTTTGAGGTCCCTGAAGCAAACCTACAAGGTAAGATACATTCAACATATATTAACCTACACATTCCAAGCAACAATAAGGCCACTTTACTCTTGTCGATCCACCTAGTTGGGTGAAATTATGAAAGGGTCATGTAAGATTGACTAAACAGGAATTTTACTTGTTACTGGTTCAGGAGGATGATGCTAAAGTGAAGAGAGCGTTTCAGACTCTACTGACTTACATGGGAAATGTCGCTAAGAATCCAGATGAGGAGAAATTTCGCAAAATTAGACTCACCAACCAAACATTTCAGGTATGTGCATCTAGTTTTACTTGATTGGAGGATGTGCACACTACAATGATGATGATGGTTCAGTTCCTTACGAATCATGATTCTTGGGATGAAAATATAAACAGGATAGGGTTGGTTCACTGAGAGGAGGCATAGAGTTCATGGAGCTATGTGGGTTCGAGAAAACTGAAGGAGGAGAGTTCTTGTTCTTACCAAGAGACAAAATCGATACAGCCATTCTCAACTCAGCTGGAACAGAGCTTAATTCCGCCATTAACAACCCTTTCTTTGGAGTTCTTTAAANGAGTTCATGGAGCTATGTGGGTTCGAGAAAACTGAAGGAGGAGAGTTCTTGTTCTTACCAAGAGACAAAATCGATACAGCCATTCTCAACTCAGCTGGAACAGAGCTTAATTCCGCCATTAACAACCCTTTCTTTGGAGTTCTTTAAACCACTGCATCCTCTTGTTACTTTGGTATTGTGTCAACCTATGAAACTGTATTACAAAATTTGAAAAATATTATTACTGGCAAGAGACATTCTTTTTGTTGAATAAGTGAAAATTTGGAGTTGAAAACATTAAAAACTCTTCGCTTATTGTTTAATACCTCTTTGTCGACTGAAGCGCTTAGAAGCTTATTCGGTTCGAAACGGGTAATGAATTGCGACCGATACGGTTTAAACCGGTTTAGATAAGTGGAAGATATATTATGACCGTAAGCGTTTTAGGCATCCGATGAAAATCACATTTTATGTTCTTAAACCGAACTCTTCTGACCTCTCCCGCCAAGTATTTCTTGTCCGGCCGATCGTGTATACTAGCAGGACGAGTCTCATGCTATGTTGATACGTGGTTTGACGGAGAATGCCCGTTTAGAGTGAGACCCTTATGGTTGAAGACAACAAAACCACATGGCAATTGTATGTGAAGCAGAGTTATCACATGAGAACAAATACCAGTCGCCAAGGTTTATTGGGTCCATCCCTTTCGATGATTAGTCCTGTGTTTCTATATCACTTGTAGTTTATCACATGATAACTTTTTTGTATTGCGTCTTCTTCACACAACGAATAGGGCAAAAAAGAAGAGTAAACTATTGACTAGTACAAAAAGAAAGGGATAAATGTGTAAAGAATCAATAATATTGAGGCCCTAGTTTTGTAATATTAATTTGTCCATGACCTTTCTCTGAGAAGAGAAGAAAAATTACGAACTTCCATAACCATTAAATCACCGACTCGCAGAACCTTTCTCGAAACTTGTGGTGGATTGAATCTTCCCTAGTTTGAATTCGATCGATCCATCCATCAAACTCTAGAGATGGTGAGGAAAAAAGTACCGGAATGGCTAAATAGCACCATGTGGTCTACTCCTCCGCCGTCTTTCAACGACGATGTTCTTCTCCGTCATTCCGCCGCCACTAAAATTTCATCGATGAAAGAAGACTCAGAATCGATTTCCAGGCTTAATTCTGCTCCTCCACCTTCTTCCGCTACTTCTTCGGTTCCATCGCCGTTACCTAGACCGCGGAACGGTAACAGTATTTCTGGCGAATATGGTAACTCCGTTGGTCCTTCTTCTGAAGACTTTTCCCGCCAGGCTCATGTCATAGCGGAGGTCAATGAAACCTTCCTATTTTGGTTCATTCTTCCAAGTGTAGATGATGTGATCTCACTGCTCACTTTCTGAATTTTTTTTTTGTTTTCTTCGTTATTTGATTAGTTATCGAAGAAGGTGATCAATATGAAGGAATTGAGGAGTCTAGCTTTACAAAGTTTACCGGATTCTCCTGGGATCCGTTCTACTGTGTGGAAGGTAAGAGTATATTACTATAATCATGATTTTGACTTTGTTTGGTAAATGCAACAATACATTGAACTGAGACTGAGAGTCTGATATGCTTTTACTTGCATGGAGAAGCCTTAGTCATACTAAGCTATTTAAATGTGATTCTCTTTGCAGCTATTGCTTGGTTACTTACCACCTGAACGTTCTCTCTGGACAACTGAATTGAAACAAAAGAGATCCCAATACAAACACTACAAGGAGGACCTTCTCACAAGTCCTGTAAGTGATCCTGATCTTGTGTTTCTAGCCTAAGAATTAGTGTTTGTTTTGTGTTCTATGTCTATTTAAGTTGATTTCAAGTATTTGGATTATCTAGTTCCGAAATTTCAAGTGTGTATTATCCTCACTGTTTGTGAACTTGAACTTTATAAGTCTTTTGTCTCATCTTGAAAGTTAATGTACAGAACTATATTTTTCTTTAAATGTGTTTGTACCTCTAAATGATTGTATGTGGTAGTTAGTCAGAAATCACATGGAAAATGGTGAGGTCAAAGGAGTTTGACAATTATGAGTTGAAGGGTGAAAGTCGATGCATGCTTGCCCGTTCCAGAATAACTGACGAGGACCACCCTTTGAGCCTAGGGAAGGCCAGCATCTGGAATACATACTTCCAAGTAATATATCTTGCATCCCTGGCAGCTCTTTTCACTGTTAAAATTGTATAGGAATACCTAATTGCATTACTTATGGAGTAAAGGTTTTGAATTTGTCAAGCAATCCCAACATCAACTCTTTTATTAATGTAGGATACAGAGACCATAGAACAAATAGACAGAGATGTCAAGCGTACACATCCAGACATACCCTTTTTCTCTGGTGAATCATCGTTTGTGCGTTCTAATCAGGTAACCTTTCTGTGTTCTCATTTACGAATTTTCACTTATTGTTCATTAATCAAGCTTAGTGACGTTTCCATTTATGTGTCTAGGAATCTATGAAGAATATACTGCTTGTGTTTGCAAAGTTAAATCAAGGCATCAGATATGTTCAAGGGATGAATGAAATTTTAGCACCTATCTTTTATGTATTCCGAAACGACCCTGATGAAGATAGTTCAGTAAGTAGCCTCTTGATACCCTTTAAACTACTTTCACATGATAGGGTACACAATTTCAAATTTAACAGTGCCAGTCTAGACCCTAAATATTTTCAATATATCGCCTACATAATTATAAAAAAAAAAGGAACATGTATTCTATCAATGTGAGTGGACATTTTTGCCTAATTTTCTTAGAAGATTGGTTCATGTATGATCTTTGTTCCTGAACCTTGGTTTTGGTCTTGCAGTACCATGCTGAAGCGGATGCATTCTTCTGCTTTGTTGAATTGTTGAGTGGATTTCGAGACTTCTACTGTCAACAACTCGACAATAGTGTGGTGGGAATCCGATCTGCAATAACAAGGCTCTCACAACTTGTTAAGAAACATGATGAGGAACTTTGGCGACATCTAGAGATCACTACAAAAGTAAGTCATCGACTTTTTTTTTTATTTTCTTTGTTTTGTTGTGACAACAAATCAATTAACCACATCTGTGATTCTGCTGATGTGGTCCTAATTTATGAGCTTTATGTTGAAAATTAACATTGTGTAGATTCTACTCATTACAGGTAAACCCACAATTCTATGCATTTAGGTGGATCACACTCCTCCTTACACAAGAGTTTAGTTTCTTCGAGTGTCTTCACATATGGGATGCACTGTTAAGCGACCCTGAAGGTCCTCTGGTAAGATTGTAATAATGTTTTACTGATTGAATATAATATTTGGTTGGATGATATAAAACTCGGTTGATCTTATTGTTGTAGGAAAGCTTACTGGGGATATGTTGTGCGATGTTGGTACTAGTGAGGAGGAGGCTAATCGCTGGAGATTTCACATCGAATATGAAGTTACTTCAACATTATCCAACTACAAACATCAGTCATCTATTGTATGTAGCCAATAAACTTCGTTCCAAAATGTTAGTGTAAAAAGTCCTTTCGTGTTATCTAACTTTTCATCAAACCAACTTTTAGTTGCCCATACAATGTAAGTACCGAGCCTTTTTTGTTTTGCATTTTACACGGTACATTCGCTCTATTACTCACACAATATGTTTTATTTGTTACGCTGTCGTTTTCGTTGATTTATCCATATTTGTTTGTCCCACGGAAAATGACTGAAATGTATCTTCGTTTCTCTTTAGTTTAAGTCAACTGTATGCCGTTTCCCTCCCCCACCTTTGAAATTGTCCTATCTCATCTCAAAGCTGCTACTTCAAGTAAAACACAAAGTGAAGAAAAGATTTAAGACATAACATAAAAGCAACAGTCCATATATAAATGAATTAAATGCTTAATGTAAGAGTACGATTTTGTAACTATTTTTGACATTTGAGATTTTTCAATACAACGGAGCCGATTTTAAGTAGAAACCCGTTCACGGTCTAGAATTCAAGGGAGTGATATCGGCTTACAGCAAAATATGATTCCAGAGAAAATATTCCCAGATCCACCGGTTTTGAAGGGTGAATCGATCAATTTGTAGTAAATTTGCAAACCTTTTCAAGTAAGAGAGGATTTGCAAACAGGGCATGAATTGCTCCGACCTAGCCAAGGATCAATGCACTGCAAAATACATAAACAAGGGTTTTGTTTTCAAATTTGTCTTATCTTTATAAGTGTTTTGATTTGAATCAGTAAAAGATCCTTACATCATTATGAAATTTATGCAAACACGGAAGATGGCGTATAGTGTCTCCGATCGTTGGTGTCTCCAAACAAATAACACAAGTTTCTTGAAAACTATCAGTCTGCAAATTACACAATTAAACACCAAGAAATCGATTTTAATAATAAAAAATGTCGACGAGACAAAAGGAAATGGATTTTATAAGTGAAACCTTAAACTTACTTGAACTGTGGACTCTGGCAAGCTGTTAATGAGATGAGCAGAAGCACCACAATGTCGATGGTTATTTTCATCAAGAGCTAGCAGCAACTCGTAATCATCTCTACATTGAAAAATGTTAAAGATCAAGCACGCTTCATATATTAAAGAATCATTACAAAAATGATGAGAAACAGATACCATACTCGGTAAAGTCACGATCCATATGAAGAAGATTACTACTGGTAATGGAGTGTTCAATAGCACTCTCTAGTCCCTCCAGAAAATTTAATCTCTGTATCATTAAAAAGGGCAAGTATTATTAGATTTAGTTTTACGCTACTTAAATATACATTGACAACATTTGGGATATAAGCAGAGTTAAGCAAAATACCGATTCTAAACCCATATGATTTGGAAAACTAAGATTCATAGCTCTGTCTAGTGACGCATGTGCACGGCCTAAACGATGACCTCGACCCTGAGATTGTGCTCGTAGAGAAGCACGAGCCTGTAGTGGATTCAATCGCCTCCTTGAAGAAAGTTGTTGGAGTCGTGCTTCCAGGCGATTTCGCCTACCTGAGTTTGCTGCATTCTGTAGATAATATTCATCACCAATTTGCCATTAAGCAGAAGTTAAGATACTAGAAAGATGATCCTAAGGCTAGTTTCTTTTAAAGTGCGAGTTTAAGAAAGAACACATTCATGTTTGGTAATGATTAGTCTGACATCTAAAACAGAAATTGGAAGTACCCGATTAAAAAACATTAACACATAAAGGTGTTCATGACTTACGGTATTAGAGCTTCGCGTATTACGAGCTGAAGGATGACTAGAAGAAGCATGGGACAAATTCTCTTCTTGTTCCAGTAACCTGGCTATGTTTTCATCACTCTGTCCCATTATATAAGACCATAGATACCTCGATTAATAAAACAATAGAACACATAGAGGGATATCCAATAAAAATAAAGAAAGGAAGGCTCGTAAAGTACATGCTCGTCTCTGATCATAGACGATTCCTGGTACAGCTGTTCTTGCAGTTCACGGGCCAATATCTCATCTGCTTCTATTTGTCTTATATTCACATCAGAAACATTGTTTTCAACACGTCTAGGATCCTGAATGACCTGTACTTCAGGAGATGAATCTACAATTTCAAACACTTGTCTGTCATGCCTTTGAAGATTCTGAATTCTTGGTGGCCTTGAACCAGATGGTTCCCCAGAAGATCCAATAACAGTAACTTCTGGCACATTTGAAGGTCTGGAAGTAATAAATCCAATTTTCCGCCGTCGTTGTTGTCTAGATTCCCTTTCAACATCATCTGTTTCATGCACCTCAAGTCTGGAAACAGAACTACAAATTCTCTGTGCGTCACTTTTGTGGTCCACATTTAATTTATGGTTGTGCGTACTAACCCACCCCTCTGAGTCATCTCTACTCGCCACCGTATTTGCACAAACCAAAAAAAAAAACACAAACTCTTTTAGCACAAAAACAAGAAGAATAAAGAATCATAAGATAAGAAAAATATTACCTGGTACGAGAAGTTTCTGGTCTTTTTCCTCTAGCTTTTCCTTGAATATCATTTTCAGAAACAATATCTATTAAGCCAATTGAAGATACAGTTTCAGGAGTTATTTCCTGTTCAACACTAACTGTATCCTTAGTATTGGTATCAGCAGCTTGTATAGCTCTAGCAGCTATTCCATTTGGAGAAATGCAGCCATGTCTTACCAACCTTTTAGTGCCTCTGTTCTGTTTTCTGTCACTTGAAAGGTCAATTGTTTCTCTATTAGAAACAGAGCCAGATTCTACTTTTTCTTTACCCTTATTACAATTCCTAGGAAGTATAGAAGAGTTATGATCACCTCGTAAAGGAGAACAACCATTACTTGTGTGTAATTCTCTTATATCTTCAGATGGTAAGCATCTCGATGCACTCACATGAGCATGTCCTTGACATTGTTGGTTTAGATTTATAGCCTGATATGTCTCTACATGAGCTGTGCAAGGATCAGTGGAGATGGATTTCACTTTATCCTTCTCAACAGCTATTCTCCTAAACAAAGCATTGCTTCTAGAAGCACAGGAGCGATGTCCGTTCTCAGTTTGTGTATCAGAAGAATGTTCCTGGTTCTCCCCTGTTGCTCTGGTTCTACCACTAAGATAATTAAGGTATTCTTCTCTTTGATATCTTACTGGTGCTTCTGGAGAATTTGGTCTTCTCTTATCCTCTCGGCTTATAGATTCACGTCGCACTGGCCTATCTGGAGTATCAGGTATGCTGATCACCATGTCAATGTCAGTGTTATCCATCCTGAATCAGTAAACCAAAATAAATTGAAGCAAAGCTCACATCACTGAGTATTTAGCAATGAATATGTCTCATCAGAGAGATTTGAATTTGTGTGTTTCAATAAATTCATACATTAAGTAAACACTATTCCCCAAAGCTTAAGATCACAGAAGCAACACCAAAAAAAAATTCAAATTCAAATTTCACATGCCTTCCAATATAATTTACAACGAAAACTGATTACGAAACAAATAGACTAGCGAAATTCGAAGAAATTTTTGATAAACTAACACGAAACACAAAATCTTTCTCCCCAGAAAAAAAAAGGAAATAAGAACTTACCGAATTGAATATGGTTCCAAAGTGCGAATCGAAACACTAATTGTACGATGAGAAGCAAGAGCATCGATTAATCTATCTCTTCTCTTCTTCTGGTGTCCAACGATTGGACCTCAGATGATTCCGGGTCGGGTAGGGTATAACTGGGCCTGGTTCTGAATCTCAAATAGATGATGGTGACTTAAAGACAAGTAAAATGGGCTAAGGTGTCACATATTGGGCTTTGGGTTTTAAATCGTAATCGTATGCTTTTGCAAAAGATTTACATTTTAATCCATACCTACTGAAATTTAAACAAGTCAACCCTTACGTCTATTTATTTTGCTAACTATAATTTACACGCGTTGAACGTACTCATGATCACGTAAGTTTGACAAATATGTGACAACGTACTTGTTTGGATTTTTAACAAGAACAAAAAGAAAGAAATAAAATGTACTTCTTTAATAGAGAAACCATAGTACAATAATCATTTATTGGGATAATCAACTCACCATTTACCTCTAACTCTAACCCAATTATTTTGGCGCTTTCTCTATGAATTATTCGAGGACATATCCTTTTTTGCTTCAATTTGGCCTTTTCTCCTTTAAAAAAAACATTAGTATTTGTTTGGTAAAAATTAAAATAATTCAATTATAATTAATCCTAGTTCTTCTGTCTGAATTGTGATTTTTTTTCCTTTCAAATCGGAATATTATTTTTTTTTAGTCGGCAACTATTATTTATTTGTATTTCTATATCTAATATATGATTATTTTAGGAGCTTTTAACGGTTATGATATCTAGTAAACTCTTTTCAGATTCCATGTAAGCTTCCCGACCAGACTTTGAACCTTCCCATTAAGACTTAAGAGACAGCCAAAGGAACCGTGTCCATTTACGGTTCTTCTTCTGCCTCTAAATTATTCCTTTCTTCTTACTTCACATCATCTCTCTTTCTATTAGATTTCTTCTTCTTTCCACGAAAAATATCTCCGATCTGATGGGTCAGATCTGATTACTCTAAAGCAACGAATCTCTAGGCTCCTTTTGTTTTGGCTTTGTGGGAAAGGCGAGAATCATTTTTAACAGAAGAAAAAAAGATAAAAATCCTTACTTGTTGCTAGCTGATTAGCTTCAATTCGTGGTTGGTCTGGTCTTCTTCTTCAGGGTTGTAGAAAAAAAAAGTTTCCTTTTTTAGCAAATTATTTCTCTACTTGAACTTTGTTAGGGATTTCGATATGTTTTCGGGTTTTTTAAGTGATTGAAATTTTCGATTTCTGGTGTCTTCTATTGGTTCAAAGTTGTCAGCTTAACTCTAGGCATTTGGGGATTTTGCTTAGGGTTTGGGTTTGAGTTGCAGTTGGTTTATGAATTGGTCGAAATGTGTAAACTTTACTTTTGTTTCTCAGTTGAAAGGGTTTTAAGATGATGGAACTTGAGTTGGGTTTCTAAATATTGAGTCTTTCTAAAGCTTTTGTTTTGTTATCTACACTACTGAGTTATGGCAAGCAACATTGATGTTTCCAAGTATGGTCATAGTCTTGTTCATCAAGCTGTGGTCAATAGAGATTACGCTGGCCTTAAGAAACTATTATCCGCTCTTCCCAAGATGTGTGATCCGTCTGAGGTTAAAAACGAAGCAGCTTCTGTAGCTGAAGAGACAAAAGCTGATTCCATAGCAGCTGTTATAGACAGGCGTGATGTCATTAACCGAGACACAGCTCTTCATTTAGCTGTAAAACTCGGTGATGAGACCTCCACGGAGATGCTTATGAAGGCAGGTGCTGACTGGAGCTTGCAGAACGAGCAAGGATGGAGTGCTCTACAAGAAGCTATTTGTGGTAGAGAAGAGAAGGTTGCAATGATTATCGTTAGGCATTATCAGCCTTTGGCTTGGGCTAAATGGTGCAGGAGACTTCCTCGGCTTGTGGCTACGATGCATAGAATGAGAGATTTCTACATGGAGATCACATTCCATTTCGAAAGCTCTGTTATACCTTTCATTTCTAGAGTGGCGCCTTCGGATACTTATAAGATTTGGAAGAGGGGTGCAAATCTAAGAGCAGATATGACATTGGCTGGCTTTGACGGTTTCAGGATTCAAAGATCAGATCAGACTATACTTTTCCTTGGAGATGGGTCAGAGGATGGTAAAGTCCCATCTGGTTCTCTACTTATGATATCACATAAGGATAAGGAGATTATGAATGCTTTAGACGGTGCTGGATCTCCTGCATCAGAAGAAGAAGTTCGTCAAGAAGTAGCTGCAATGTCGAAAACGAGCATTTTCAGACCTGGAATAGATGTTACTCAAGCTGTTCTCTTCCCACAGTTAACATGGAGGCGTCAAGAGAAGACAGAAATGGTTGGGCAGTGGAAAGCAAAAGTGTATGATATGCACAATGTAGTAGTTAGTATAAAATCAAGGAGAGTACCGGGTGCAATGACCGATGAAGAGCTTTTCTCAAACACTAACGACACAGAAAGTGAAGATATTGGAGATATATTGACAGAAGATGAGAAGAGACAGCTAGAGTTAGCTTTCAAGGTAGATTCACCAGAAGAATCTTCTAACAATGAGAGCTCTAAGATTCCTCAGAAGCATAGTAGTTGTTCATTCGAGGATCGAGAGATTCCAATAACAGATGGAAACGGGTATTGCAAACAAGAGAAGAAAGGATGGTTCAGCGGATGGAGGAAACGAGAAGAAGGGCACAAACGAAGTAGTGTTCCTCCAAGAAGTTCACTTAGTGTTGATGAGAAAGTAAGTGATCTTCTTGGAGATGATGAGTCTCCATCTCCACAGATAAAACCTGGGAGACACTCAACTGTTGATACTGTTGTGAGTCTAGATTCATCAAAAGCTTCAACATCAGAAGGTAGTGGAAGTAGTAAACGAAAGGAAGGAAACAAAGAGAATGAGTATAAGAAAGGGCTTAGACCAGTTCTTTGGCTTTCTGAGAGATTTCCATTACAGACAAAAGAACTTCTTCCATTACTAGATATCCTTGCAAACAAAGTCAAAGCAATTCGACGTTTGAGAGAGCTTATGACAACAAAGCTACCTTCAGGAACATTCCCAGTCAAGGTTTGTTAATAGTAACATTCAAAGATACATCAGTTTAGTACAGTTTGACTCATTTCATTTGGATCTTGAATTGTAGGTTGCGATTCCGGTGATTCCTACGATTAGAGTACTTGTCACATTTACAAAGTTTGAAGAGCTCGAAGCTATTGAAGATGAGTTTGTTACGCCTCCATCAAGTCCAACTTCTGTCAAAAGAAGTCCTAGAGAAGAGGAAACACATTCATCATCAAGCTCATCATCATGGTTTCAGTGGATCAAAACACCAAGCCAACGTCCATCAACAAGCTCAAGTTCTGGAAGATATAATATGGGTAAAACTGAAAACGAACAAGACCCATTTGCAATTCCAAGGGGATATAATTGGATCACATCTGAAGAGAAGAAAAAGAAGATTCAAGAGAAGAATAAAGCTAAGAAGGGTAAGTCATCTCAGAACAGCTGAAGAAACTGAAACACAAGATCTTTCTTTGTCTCTGAAAACATAAAATACTGAAATAGGAAGAAAAAAAATCAATTAAATATAGTGGTGGTGTGAAATTGAGGTTAATGTTGTTGTGACTCTATATTTGCTTTTATGATTCTTTCTTTGTCTTTTGGTTTATAATCTTGAAATAATCTGAAGTTGTTGATATCGAGATCAAGAGAGTAAGTTGAAAAGTAAAATAAAACTCAAATGGATAAATAAAGTCATTGGATTATACAAACACCACAGTATTTTCTCTCAGAATTGCTTGCATGTTCTCCATCCTCTGAGGCACTGCAAATAAATTCAACAAGTAACGTAGATTAATGTTCTTGTACCGGATTAATATAAACCGGTAATTAAAATGGCTTTTAAAATTAAGATATCATTAAACCGGCTATAAACCAAATACATGTATAGATTACCTAAGCTCAAACTCTTGAACATGAGCAATATCTTTGCCATGAGCATCAGGCCAGCTTACTTTCCTCTGTTCCAAGCTTTTCTCTACCTCCGTCTTGATCTTAAGGTTGCTTTTGAGACGGCAAGGCTCGCTAGACACGGCAGGGCAGCTTCTTCCGCGCGGTTGATGTTGTCGGCACCGTCTTCCTCCTCCTCCTCGGAAGCCAAGACCATCTTCGAGTTTGGTGTCCGTTTTACTAATAATGTCGTCAGAACTTGTTGGTAGGTAACAAGACCGTACCAAACTGGAACACTTGTCTCTTGTTAATGTCGCCAGCTGGTCCAAATTAATAATCCGATTCCGATCCAATCCAACTAGACCGCTACTACTCAATCGAACACAAACAATCTCTTTAATTAAAACAAAACACTTGGGTTTGAGGTTTATGCATGTTAGAAGGGTTCCAACAAGAGAATGAGAGATGGTAATAAGAAGAAACAATGATGCATTTTTGGCATATGAGAGCTTTTTTGTGGGGTTTCATTGTTTTCTTTTTCAAGATTAGGATTGCTTTAATTAAAAGTGAGTTTGTAATTGGATCTTTAAACAAACAATAGATATTGGTCCACTTGAGCGTTTTATGTAGTATCAAAACATTAATTCGAATCATAACTCTAACTATATATCTACATGGCATATAGGGACGAAGAAATTTTCTGGAAACAGAAGAGTAGAGAGGTATGGTTAGTAGAAGGGGACAAAAATACAAAATTTTTTCAAGGAAGCGTTAAAAAAAAGAGAGTCCAAAATCTGATTCCTGTTCTAATAAATAACAATGGTGTGAATCAAATCTCAGAGGGTTCTAAAGGTGAGGTGGCGGTTGATTATTTTCGCGATTTATTTACCTCATCTATGCCATCAACAGCAACTGAGCTTCTAGAGGGTCTTTTACCACGGGTAACCAATGAAATGAATCTTGAGTTAACTAGGTCGGTAACAGATGAGGAAGTTCGTTTGGCTGCTTTTGGTGTCAAAAGTAATAAAACACCGGGAGCTGATGGTATGACTGGACAATTTTTTCAATCATACTGGGACATAGTGGGACCACAAGTAACTCAAGAGGTTAAGAGTTTTTTTAGTACGGGTAACCTTCCAAAAGATTGGAACTTTACACAAATATGCTTACTGCCGAAAATACCAAATCCAAATAGAATGACGGATCTACGACCAATAA
>KE158219.1:39739-50489 GCA_000411055.1 Leavenworthia alabamica
GACAGCCAACAGATTTTATCAAAGTGAAACCTACAAACCTTGAGCAGTAACAGTAGCTCAGTACAGTACTGGCCAATTCAACGAACGTCCTCTCTCGTTATCTCAGTCCCTTGGTGAGTGTAGTTCTCCATAATACTAAATAAAATTATTTTATGTATCTTCTCTCGCAGTACCATTACATCCGTGAGTGCCGAATTATATATATTTACCCTTACTTTAGTTATTCACTTCATGTTTTTACTAGATCAAGTGATCAACTTGATGCAAAAGTACTAAAATCCAACAGAAAAATCTCACATAGATTTAAATCCATATTTATATTATTAGTTTATAGTCATTGAATATAAAAAAGTAATGTTGCTATAATTAAATATTTATTATTTTAATATATGTGAAAAATCTATAAAAATTATTTCTTAAGAGACAGAAGAATCAAGAATATGTATTGTATATATATACACAACATACTATATTTAGTAGTTGGTTTATTGTATGAATATAAAAAAGATGGTTATTCATTGGGCCATAACCGGTAATAATAACAGCCAACAAAGAAGGCTAAGGCCTGGCCTTGGTATAAATCATGATCATGGTGTTTCCATTAACAAGCTTATATATCATTTTTATTATTTACTCCACTATTTAGTTTCCACCTTTTTCAAAAGAAAAAAAAAATTTCGTTTCAAGGTGGCCTTAATTTATTTTCAATACTAACAATCCAAAATAATTTTCTATAAGTTAATATAATTGATTAATTTTTCCATATTAACAATGAATAATAGATGGAGCACCTAACTAACCCATATATTGCCAGTATAATTGATAATTTTCTATAAAAAGTTGAGTTCCGATCAAAATTAAAACTAGCTAAATACTATTAAAGGATGAAATTGAATATTTCAAAAACTGTGGGGCCGAAATGAGACAAGTCGTCAAGGCAAAAAGTAAGCGCAACGCGTGTATGGCTAATTGATTGACACGTGGGTCCATCTCTTTAATGCACAGTAGTCATTACAGATGAAACGTCAAAAGATATTTGTCGCGTAAGAAAAAAAACAGATCAAAGATAGATATTGTGATATGTATATAACTTTTACTAAAAAATAACGGGAAAACGGTCATTTAAACCATGAACTTTAGTCAAAAAAAAAAAAAAAACCATGAACTTTAGTCAAAAAAAAAAAAAAACCATGAACTTTAGTCAAAAAAAAAAAAAAACCATGAACTTTAGTCAAAAAAAAAAAAAAACCATGAACTTTAGTCAAAAAAAAAAAAAAACCATGAACTTTAGTCAAAAAAAAAAAAAAACCATGAACTTTAGTCAAAAAAAAAAAAAAACCATGAACTTTAGTCAAAAAAAAAAAAAAACCATGAACTTTAGTCAAAAAAAAAAAAAAACCATGAACTTTAGTCAAAAAAAAAAAAAAACCATGAACTTTAGTCAAAAAAAAAAAAAAACCATGAACTTTAGTCAAAAAAAAAAAAAAACCATGAACTTTAGTCAAAAAAAAAAAAAAACCATGAACTTTAGTCAAAAAAAAAAAAAAACCATGAACTTTAGTCAAAAAAAAAAAAAAACCATGAACTTTAGTCAAAAAAAAAAAAAAACCATGAACTTTAGTCAAAAAAAAAAAAAAACCATGAACTTTACAAAAGTAGAAAAATAATACATGAACTTTCAATATATTATATTAAACCTCAACTTTACTTTGACTAACAAATAAAACATGAACTTTGCGTTGACAAGGTAAATTAGACATGCTGCTAGTTTTAACTAACACCGTTAACTTTTCCGTTAGTTAAAACTAACGGTATGTATAATTTAATAAAGTTAACGTAAAATTCATGTTTTATTTGATAGTCAAAACAAAGTTGAGGTTTAATATGACATATTGAAAATTCATGTATTATTCTTCTATTTTTGTAAATTTTATGTTTTAAATGGCCGTTTTCCCAAAAAAATAATAATGAATTACGTGAATATGATTCGATCTAGTTTGACACATTAATACGATAGTTTTGACACATGCAGAAATATTTTGTTTTTATTTGTATTTTTTTATTATTATTAAAAAGCAATCACAATCACCTGAAAAATGAAAACTACCAATGTGTCAGATCAAATATATTTTTCAAAACTAACGGGTTTATTCAATTGAGATTAATATAGAGTTATGATGATTATAAGTATTGTAGAGTTTAAAAAAATTTTAAAGAGTTTTTATTTTTGTTCAAAAATTTGTAGAGAGTATTTTGAAATATCACCTATATAGTTGATATTTTAAAAGACTCTATAATAATCTTTATATGAACAAAAAAAGTTAAAATCATTCCACCAATAACACTAAATTTAAACTTGAGATTAAAATTTTTTAAAATTATTTTATTTGAATAACACATGACTTTAGTTGACTCTTTAAAAATTATTAACCAATAACACATGATTTTAAAAGATTTTAAACAAATCATTAAAAATATCAAACCAATAACACATAACTTTCATAAAAATTTTGTAAATCACAATTGAATAACACTAAACTCTTTAAGAATTGTAAGTCTTTAAAAATTCTAAAACCAATAAACCCCCTAAATTGAATAGCACATAAACCATCCGACATTTTTATTTTATTTTGAAGATAACATTGTGAAAACCAGAGTCGTGCCAAGGATCCTAGAGACCCAAGGCTAACTAAAAATTTCGTTATATATAAATATTAAATTTAAGAAAAAAAAGATAAAACAGAAAAAAATAAAGTGTTAACAAAATAAAAGTTTGGATGATACAACTATAAAAATACTATAAATATTAGAAAAAAGTAAAAATATATATATTTTGTTATAAAATAGAAAAATAAATATTATATTTTAATCTAAGAAAATAATTATTCTACTATTTTTATAACTTTTGTAATATAATTTTACTAATCAATATAATATTAAAATAAACTAAAATTGTAAATATTTACAATAATTAATAATATTGTATTAATATATAATAAATCTAAACTTTTTAAAATAGATAAAATTTAAAATATAAATTTAATAAAATTACTATAATAAAATTTATGAAATATATAAGGCCTAAGGCCAATGCTTTTTTTGAAAGGGCATAGGCAGGCCTCTGGTGAAAACTATATAGCTCTATTAATATATGTATACTAACAACAATGGTTTCATATTAAACAACCTTGATTGCAGGATTAGGATATGGTTAGGGGCAAGTTATTCATTTACGAAAATAAATAACAAACTATAGGTTAAAACTGAAAATATTCAAAACAATAAGAACAAAAAATTTGGCCAAGTCGAAGTCGTGGGAGAATAATGGGGAAGGATAAAACACGTGGCGACATTCTATAGGTTAGAAAAAACGAGCAGCCCACGGTATTTTAGATCCAGTTGATGATAATGAACCAAGACGAGAATCCATCTCTGTTCTTTCTTCTTCTTTCTCAATATAACCAACATTGTTTCCACTTTTAATTGAGATAAAATTTGGTTTCTTCATTTAGAATTCTGATAGAAAGAGATTTTAGGATGATGATGATGACTCAGAGAAGAGGAGAGAGACAAGACTCTCCGGCAGCGTACAACGTTGTTCATAAGTTACCGCACGGAGACAGTCCTTATGTCCGAGCGAAACATGTTCAGGTAAAAAAAGGAGATATGATTTTGTGATTTTATTGAATTCATATTTGATTTTGTTTGAAATTTTTTTGAAATGTTTTTGGTTAGTTGGTGGAGAAAGATGCAGAAGCAGCGATAGAGTTGTTTTGGATAGCGATTAAAGCTAGAGACAGAGTAGATAGTGCTCTTAAAGACATGGCTCTGTTAATGAAACAACAGAACAGAGCAGAAGAAGCCATTGAAGCTATTCAGTCCTTTAGATATCTTTGTTCAAGACAAGCTCAAGAGTCATTAGACAATGTCCTCATTGATCTCTATAAGGTAAAATTAAACTCCATTTCTTTTGTTTGGTTAGAGATAGTGTGAAATTGACTTAATTAGGATTTGAACTTTTGAGCAGAAATGTGGGAGAATTGAAGAGCAAGTTAAGTTATTGAACCAAAAACTTTGGATGATATACCAAGGAGAAGCATTTAATGGCAAACCAACCAAGACTGCAAGATCTCATGGCAAGAAATTTCAAGTCACTGTTGAGAAGGAAACTTCTAGGATCTTGGTAAGATTACTCTTCTTTAGCTTGGTCAAAGTTTATTGGTTAATGAACTTTGCTGATTTGAATTGTATTACTATAGGGAAACTTGGGATGGGCTTATATGCAGCTAAAGGAGTATACGGCAGCTGAAACTGTGTACCGTAAAGCTCAAGTGATAGAGCCAGATGCAAACAAGGCTTGTAATTTATGTACATGTCTCATCAAGCAAGGCAAGTACGACGAGGCCAGGTCCATTCTCTTTCGTGATGTAGTATTAACAGAGAACAGAGAAGGGTCTGGTGGTGATCCAAGGTTGAAGGCTCGGGTTCAAGAGCTATTAAGTGAGCTAGAGCCACGGCTAGAAGAATCAGTGGCTTTTGCTTCTGTGTCTTTAGAAAGTGAAGTTGATATGGATGAGTTTGTAAAGGAATGGAGGAGGCCTCATAGAACAAAAAGACTTCCGATATTTGAAGAGATCTTACCACTGAGAGATCAATTAGCGTGTTGATGATTCTCTGTGTAGGGTAGAAGAATGATGTGTGAATAGAGTTTACTTCTTGTAAGCTGTTTTTGATGCCTGTAATGTGAAAAAGTCTCATTCTACATAGTTTGATGTTATATATCTATCAAATAGAGAATATTATATCAGATACTGTAATGTATCATCTTAGTTGGAATAATAAAAAAACAATGATTAGACTTGTAGATTACAACATTTGATCTCCTAAAGATCATTCTCTGTCATTTTGTGTCTAAAAGAACAAAAGAGAATGATAAGAGAGGGATAACTATATACGGGGAGGATATCTAATCAGCTTAGTAGTAGTGATGTGAGTCTGATAGATCCATGGAGGTCGAGCTTTAAGGACACTTGAAGCCAGGGCAAATGGTCAAAATGATGATGAGAATCAAAACGAGGATAATGCCGAAGACAATGAGCTTTAACTTCATGTTGTCAAACCACATCTTTCTTTTCAACTTTGTTCCTTGTGTTCTAAAATCTTGTGCCTTTTTTATCACATTCAGACAAAAAAAAAAGAACATGTTACCTACCACTTGATAAGATAGAAGTGATATTGTCTATATATTATTATAGTTTATGTGCTGTATGGATTAACCTGAGAGCGAAGGTTCTCAGTTTTGTCAACTAATAGCTCAATTTTCTCACCCCGGTCAAGAACCTGCATTACAGAAGCTTAGGGGAATGTATCAAAAACTTGTGAAATTAGCTGCAAATCTAACCTTTTCAATGTTCTCCATCATAACACCCTTGACTTCAGTCACCTGAGCTTTCACCTTGGCAAGTTTGTTAATCTCCTCAGGATGATCTACACAATACTGCATGTGCTCCTTGAGTTTAGAACTTCAATTACAACAAAAAACAACATCAACACAGAGATAAAATCGGAAACTTATTTCGTTTTGTTAGAATGACTCATTCACAAGTACCCAAACTCTTTGTTCAAGCCATTAGGTTTAGCAGTGGTAGCTTTTCCACGACCATATCTTTTGTAAAAGTCCTCTTTAACTCGTTCCAAGAAAGCCATTGTTATCTGCCTCCCAGCAGATTCAACAGCAACAACACAATATGCTACATACGAAAAAACAGAGTAAACGAAAATACATGCTTCTAGAGAAATGAATCGGACCATAAGGATTCACATTATCTAAACAATTCCACAACAATCTAAAGATGCACTGATTAAGAACATTCAATTATACAAATGAACTTACTGAAGCCATTCTCAGCGAGATAATTGAAAGTATGACCGTCGCAATTGTATGTAAATTTGTTGTTTGAAGAGGGAAGTTTCTGGAGACATTGAGCAGCGACGGAGGTGAAATTTCCTTTGAACTCTGTATATTCAGCGAGGATCACCGTACCGCGAGAGACGAAGCTGTAGATCAACGATTTTTGTCCCATTGTTTCTTTTTTTCTTCTCCAGATATGAGAAAACAAAGAAACAAACAAAAAATAATGTAACGACACCACAATTCTATCAAAACCAATGAGATTGATTAGTAAACCAATGACAACGCTGGATTTACGCAGAGAGAGCTTTTCTATTTCTTAATTAACGTTCTAATTCAAAATATATAAAAACGAAATGTCCACGTAAGCTGAGGAGACCTTATTTTATCTAACTCCATTTTTTAAATTTAACTTCATGGATTTATAATAACTATATTACCCCCAATCTGATTGCTAAATGACTAGTTTACCCTTGACTCTTTTGTATCTTTTTCTTTTCCCTTTCTCACTTTAGTCCTCTCTTTGTTATTGTTTAGTCTTCAGATCTGTCTGTTATTTTTGGCGACCGCCCATAACATTTTCTGATCGGACGGTCGATTGAATCGGAGATTTAGGGAAAGCTAAATGGCGCAACAATCGTTGATCTACAGTTTCGTTGCTCGTGGTACGGTGATCCTCGTTGAGTTCACTGATTTCAAAGGTAATTTCACCTCAATCGCTACACAGTGCCTACAGAAGCTTCCGTCTTCCAACAACAAGTTCACTTACAACTGTGATGGTCACACCTTCAACTACCTCGTCGAAGATGGATTCAGTAAGTCATTAGGTTTTGATTTATTCTTAATCTTACACCACTTGATTTTTTGTCTACTTTTCTTCGATTTTTTATCTGTTCTGTGCGTATTTGCTTAACATGCTTGCGATTTATCTATTGATTAGTGTAGATTTGTGTACTTTGAGTATTCTGATTTGGCTCAGGAACTGTTTGAACCAAGCTTTTTAGGGTTTGGATCTATATGTATTAACTGTAATAGATCTCTGTAGATTCTTATTTATAAAATATTTGACTGGCTTTATTCTCACTGAATCTGGGATTTGATTGTTATCTATCGTAATGATTCTTTAGCCATACCAGCTTCATATTAAGAGATTTAAACATAGCTCATGTTGTTCTTCTTGTTGCAGCCTATTGTGTTGTTGCGGTTGATTCAGCTGGAAGGCAGATTCCGATGGCTTTTTTGGAAAGAGTAAAAGAGGATTTTAACAAGAGATATGGTGGAGGAAAGGCTGCTACTGCTCAAGCTAACAGCTTGAATAAGGAGTTTGGGTACTTTTATTATCCCTTGTTTTATTTCCATATTCTTGGACTGAAATGTTTTGGTTTCTCTGAAGTTCTAAACTCAAAGAGCATATGCAATACTGCATGGATCATCCAGATGAGATTAGCAAGCTTGCTAAGGTGAAGGCGCAAGTCTCAGAAGTTAAGGGTGTAATGATGGAAAATATCGAAAAGGTTTGTATCCGTCCTTAGCCAATATGTATATATATATATGTATATGAAACTCATTCATTTGCAGGTTCTTGATCGTGGTGAGAAAATTGAGCTTTTGGTGGACAAAACCGAAAATCTTCGCTCACAGGTTAGAGTCTCTTACATGTTAAAGCTGTTTCAATCCTATTGTTTTATCTAGGCTTTGATTAAGCTCTACAACTGTTACAGGCACAAGATTTCAGAACAACAGGAACACAGATGAGAAGAAAGATGTGGCTTCAGAACATGAAGATAAAACTCATAGTTCTCGCCATCATTGTGGCATTAATTCTCATCATTGTGCTCTCAGTGTGTCATGGCTTCAAGTGTTAAGTTCAGAGAATTCAAAACTCTCTGAGATCTCTTTGCCTTGTCTTTTATTATTCGATCCTCATTTTAATCTTTCTGCTTAAATTGGTTTTGTATAGATAGAGACATATGTATGCTACAGATTTGCTATATTTCTTGCATCTGATCTCCTGCGAACCAGTTAGTGTTTGACAAGAGATTTAAAACTATTAAATGATTTTGTCGACTGAAGATTTTTTATATGGGTGATGATGACACGGCATGTAATGAGGTGGTTAATTAAAATTAATAGACCTCTTCACGTTAGTAGAAATAGTAATATATCGGAAGAGCTTACAGAGAGAGAAGTGTGGAGACTGGGAAGAAGATAAGCAAGGTTGAAGATGAGGTTGTATCCTTTGTTTCTCCATTGCTTTACCATTTTTCCTTAATTAATTAATAATTATTATTTCTGCTAAGCGAAACCGGTAACAGCAGATTGGTTACTGAACATAAGATGATAAAAAGGAAAAAAACTGGAACGGTACCGGTTAAGGCTGGGTTAATTAAATTATCTGGGTTCGACGCATACGGCGTCGTTTAATGTAGGGCTTTACGTATTTAGGTTCTGTCTCACAGAGAACAATTCTACCGTCATTTCTTCGACGGCTCTTATCTCTTCTTAAGTAACTTTAGACATCGTCTTTGTCTCCTTTTAGAGAATCATCCGCTTCGTATCTCTTGAGTTCTCAACGTAAGTCTCGTTTTGTTTTTAATTCCCGTTGATTCTACTTACGTGTTGTTGTTTTTTGTTCTCAATGTTTATGAATAATTTTTGCTACTTTTTATCTTTAGCTTACTGTATTTGCGTTTTCTAGTTTCAATAAATTACTTAGATAATATTATTTTGTTGCTTCTTTGGTTTGCGTTGCTTCCATACATTTTTCGTTGATTAGTAGTATCTGATAATCAAATTATAACCAATCAAAAGCTGTTAGTTTCTCATTAAAGCTTTAAGTTTTTCATATAATTCCAGATTTGTATCATTCTGTTGTGTGTAGATCAATAAGCGAAGATGGTTCAATACAATTTCAAGAAGATCACAGTTGTTCCTAATGGTAAAGAGTTTGTTGACATCATCCTTTCAAGAACTCAACGTCAGACACCAACTGTTGTCCACAAAGGTTACAAAATCAACCGTCTCCGTCAATTCTACATGAGGAAGGTTAAGTATACTCAGACTAACTTCCATGATAAGCTCTCTACCATCATTGAAGAGTTTCCTCGCCTTGATCAAATTCATCCTTTTTATGGTGATCTTCTCCATGTTCTTTACAATAAAGATCATTACAAGCTTGCTTTAGGCCAAGTCAATACTGCCAGGAACTTGATTAGCAAAATCTCCAAGGATTATGTCAAGCTACTCAAGTATGGTGATTCCTTGTACCGCTGCAAGTGTCTTAAAGTTGCTGCACTTGGTCGTATGTGCACTGTTTTAAAGAGAATCACTCCTAGTTTGGCTTATTTGGAGCAGATCAGGCAGCACATGGCTAGGCTTCCTTCCATTGATCCCAATACTCGTACTGTCTTGATTTGTGGATATCCTAATGTGGGCAAGAGTTCTTTTATGAACAAGGTTACTAGAGCTGATGTTGATGTACAGCCTTATGCTTTCACCACTAAGTCTCTCTTTGTTGGTCATACGGATTACAAGTACTTGAGGTACCAAGTCATTGATACCCCAGGGATTTTGGACAGGCCATTTGAGGACCGCAACATTATTGAAATGTGCAGTATCACTGCGTTGGCACATCTTCGCGCTGCTGTCTTGTTCTTTCTGGACATTTCTGGGTCATGTGGTTACACCATTGCTCAGCAGGCTGCTCTTTTTCACAGCATTAAGTCCNAAATCCAAGAAGATCAACGACCATTTGAACAGGTTCCATGTGGCCATGCCTAAGCCTCGTGATAACATAGAGAGGCTCCCTTGCATACCTCAGGTGGTTCTGGAGGCTAGAGCTAAAGAAGCAGCTGAAACGGAGAAACGAAAGACTGAGAAAGATTTGGAAGATGAGAATGGTGGAGCTGGTGTCTATTCTGCTAGTTTAAGGAAGAACTACATCTTGCATCATGAAGAATGGAAGGAAGACATTATGCCTGAGATTCTTGATGGTCATAATGTGGCTGACTTCATTGATCCAGACATTTTGCAGAGGCTGGAGGAGTTAGAACGTGAAGAAGAATTAAGGCAGGCTCAAGTTGAAGAAGATGATATCGAGATGGATGGTGAAGAGCTTTCAGAAGANGAGGCTGGAGGAGTTAGAACGTGAAGAAGAATTAAGGCAGGCTCAAGTTGAAGAAGATGATATCGAGATGGATGGTGAAGAGCTTTCAGAAGAACAGAAGGAGTTGCTGGCTGCCATTAGAACGAAAAAAGCTAAGCTCATTCGAGAGCACAGGCTCAAGAAGACTGTTGCACAAAACCGATCAACTGTTCCAAGAAAGTTTGACAAAGACAGTAAGTACACAACAAAGAGAATGGGTAGGGAGTTATCAGCTATGGGACTTAACCCATTTGCTGCAGTGGACCGCGCAAGAAGCAAGTCTAGAGGGAGAAAGAGGGATAGATCGGAAGGTGCTGGTAACGATGCTATGGACGTTGATGATGAGCAACAGACAAACAAGAAAATGCGTGTGAGATCAAAGTCAAGATCTATGTCAATCTCAAGATCACAGTCAAGACCTCCAGCACATGAAGTTGTACCTGGTGAAGGATTCAAAGACTCTACTCAGAAGAAATCAGCCATTAAGATTAGCAATAAATCTCACAAAAAGAGAGACAAGAATGCACGTCGTGGTGAAGCTGACAGAGTTATTCCAACACTGAGACCTAAACACTTGTTTTCAGGCAAGAGAGGAAAAGGAAAAACCGACAGGCGTTGATGAAACCAAACAAGGTACATTATACAATTCTGTATCTCTATTACTTTTAATAAAGTTGTTTGAAATCGCATATGGA
>KE158221.1:10693-39301 GCA_000411055.1 Leavenworthia alabamica
TCAAATGTCTATGTTGTGTCCAAAATTAAGCTCAATTCGAATTCGGGAAGAAATTCAACGAATATAAAACTTCTGATGGTTCTGCATGATTCTGCAACTCTAAAACATTGTTTTCTCCCAAAACATTCTATTCTCTTCCAAAGCAACCTAAGACCTGTAAACACTCTAAAACACAAATAAAAGACTCCAAAAGATAATAAAATCATAATAAATAAAATCCTAAAATGGGTCAAATATGAGATATATCATATAACCCTTAGGATCAGGATCAAGAACCATTTCACATGATATCTCCCGGGAATTTACATAATCTGTTCCACCAACTGATTCATGAAGAAATATGTTGTAAGCAGCACGACGTCCACAAGTTTTAAGAATCCTTATTCCGATATATATCAACTGTGAGTGTGAGTCATGGCTTGATTGATAGTTACGAAATCCAGGAGTTGTTCTTGAGAAACCTACATCCTGTTCATAAATTTCCTAAAACATGTTCGCCTACTCAGCATAACACAAATGCAACCAAAGCAACAGCACATACCTGTAAGACAGAGTAAGCATGCCCTTGCACAATGCCACTGGAAGATACATGAATATCAGAACCTGATGGACTTCCAGCACCAAGTAAAAACCTCTCTTGTTTGAAGCGTAACAATTGAGACCATAATCTGCCACTTGCAAGATCTATTTGCAGCTGATGTAATTCCTCCAAGCCAACGTCATTCCCTAGCTGTGAAGCCATACATGACTGAATAGGCAAGGAGAACTACAAGTGAGCCCAGGTACAGGAGGCCGAGATGTGAAATCCTACAAATATATAAGAAAAACAAAATTATAAATTATTTTCAAGAGACCAAACAGGTAGACAATCAATTGCAGCTGATTAATAACATTTTGGCACTCGGTAATGAATATAACATTAAACTATCACGAGCTGTCTGTTGGAAAAGAACAAAAAAAGACAAGGAAGTAACAGCAAACTGGCCTTGTATCCTGGTTTCTAATATTCAATAGCTTGTTGATTGCACAATCTAAGATCACTCATCTAACAAGGGGACAACTATGCCAAAAAAATCACTGAATTTCTTGGTAAAGAGCAACAAGAACTTACCTGCTAGTTTGCCGGGGATATAATTCACTGGGATCAGGTGGTTCTGGCAAACAAGCCACATGACCCACCTCTGTACAATCTGAATAAGCAAATTTATATGCTCTCCTTACATATTCATCCACATCTAAACTATTTCTTGGCATGATAGAAAAAATTCAAGTAAATTCAACAACTGGACTGAGGTTAGAAGTCGAAATATATGTCTATCGACATGGACAATTTGTTTTGTGCTATTACAAAGAGTTGAGGAGACTGATAAAGTTGATTATACAACAATTGCATGTTGATTATAAACTGGGAATACATGTAAAGATCGGGAAAACTTTACCATTAAAGACCATGCGGCAGATAAAGAGCATGTTAACAGCCAAGGCGATTGCTGATACACCGAAAAAGAAACCAGAGGGCGAATCTTGCTGATATGCATGTGAACCATCCATAATTCATACAGTGCAGAAAGATATTGTGAAAGTAAGTCAGAAAGAGCTGATTGTAAACGTACTAGAGCTTTGCCACTGGGTCCTCCACCAAAGCATGATTAAGTAGAATGCCAATAAAAGTGATGTTCCCGCCATTATAATCGCAAGCCCAATGATATCTCGATCCAAAACCACAATCAGCCAGGAACCCCATCCAATCAAGATTACAATAGGGGATACAACCACAATCCAAGCTAAAAGAGATAGAAATCCACATAGTGCATCAAGCTGAGGACCTTGCAAAACTTTTGACCATTTTCTAGCAAAGATCCAGCTGCAAGAATACAAAACATTCCAAAATCATTGACATGTAATAGTTCTAAGTCAATACTGCACAGGAAAAGTCAAGCACCATATATAGCAAGCAAAACAACACCTAGAGAGTAGAGTTGCCTAAAAATATGGACTTAATTTACCTATAGAGCCGAGCCGCATTGGCGGCCAATTAANCCCGAAATCACACAAGCAAGTAAGACTCCTTGCTCATCCCCTTCCATGGCTTCTTCTATCACCTAAAACAGCATGCAACCTGGAAATAAAAAATTCCATCCATCACAGGGAATTTAAAGACTCGAGCTTCAGCAGAAATAATAAAAAGCGCAACTTAAAATCAACCCAAAATTTAGCAAACCAGCTTAAAAATTAGAAAACTTACCTACTTAACCGAAATGAGTTTACTATGTAGAGGCATCTATTAGAATACGATTGATATTTTTGTATAAACTTTTTATCTCTCTAAGATGAATATAACAAACTTTTTCTATATCTTCATCTGTTTACTCTAACATGGTATCATAGCTCTGAATCTTTAAAACTCAGCTTGATTCTTCCAGATTTTGCATCTTTGAATTCAAAATTGATGAATCTTCAGTCTAATTCTTCTTTCTCTTGTTTCAATTAGGTGATCAACAATGGTTATTACTCGCAAGACAAAGCATAGACCGATTCAAAGCCATCGCTCACAGAATCGTGAAGAAACTTCATAAGAGGATACACCAGAAATGTCTCGAGATCAAAAAGCTCCAACTTCATTAATTGAATCTCCGGATAGTGTTCATTCTCCTTATCACTTAACCAATGGCGATAATCCAGGTCTTTCTGTTATTTTTGAGATCTTAGATGGCACAAATTATGATGACTGGTGTATAGCTATGAAGATTACTTTAGATGCAAAGAACAAAATAGCTTTCATTGATGGATCGTTGCCGAGATTGAAAGAATCAAATAGATTATTTATGATTTGGTCTAGATGTAACAGCATGGTAAAATCTTGGCTTCTGAATTCTGTTTCAAAACAAATATACAAGAGCATATTACGTTTTGATGACACTTTTGAAATCTGGAAAGATCTTTTGACTCGATTTCATATTTTGAATCTACCAAGGTCATATCAATTGACTCAACAAATTTGGTCTTTGCAACAAGGTACAATGAATCTTGCAACATACTACACTACGTTGAAGACACTTTGGAATGAATTAGATGGTGCAGAGTGTGTAAAAGTTTGCAGGACTTGTGATTGTTGTAGAGCTATGGATAAAAAGTCTGATAATGCTCGAGTGGTTAAGTTTTTGTCTGGATTAAATGACTTTTATGGAGTTATCATAAGTCAGATTATTATGAAAAACCATGTTCCAGATTTAGCATAAGTTTACAATCTGTTGGATCAAGATCATAGCCAAAGAAATAGTGTTCCTGTTCAAAATGTTGTATCTTTCAACATTTCAGCAGTAGATCATGTTCAACCTTCAGTGAATGCAACTTATAACAAATCTCAGAAACTAATTTGTGCTCATTGTGGTTATACAGGTCACTCTATTGATAAATGCTACAAGATACTTGGTTATCCAGTAGGATTTAATCACAAGAAGAAAAACTAAACAGAGAAACAAGTTAATGTGGCCAAACCTGTGGTAGCTCAGTTTGCTTTGACAGATGCAAATTCATCTTCTAATGAGGTCACTGGCTTAGCAAAAACGCTTACGAAGGATTAAATCAATGGAGTTATTGCATATTTTAATTCTCAGTTACAAACTGATCCAAATCAATCTAGTGCTTCCACTTCTACTGCTTCAATCTCGGGAGCTACTGTTACTGCTCTACCTGGTATGATTTTCTCTTCACACACACTATGTTTTGTTGTAATATTAAAAGCCACTAAGAATGTATTATCTTCTGAGAGTTGGATAATAGATAGTGGGGCTACTCACAATGTCTGCCGTGACAGAAATTTGTTTCTAAATATCTCTGAGACTTTAAACAATTATGTTACTCTGCCTACTAATTTTGGAATAAAGATTACAGGGACATGGCAAGTTAAGTTGAGTGAATCTATGATGCTGAATAATGTGCTCTATATACTTGATTTTAGACTAAATCTCTTTAGTGTTAGTCAGCTGACTAGGGATTTGGGATATAGTGTAATATTTGATAAAGATTCTTGTATCATACAGGAGCCTACCAAGGTGTTGATGATTGATCGGGGTGAACAAATCTCCAATCTTTATGTCTTGGATTCTTAGGCAATGATACAAGATTCTTCACATCCTACATATTCATCACATGTTGTTAATACTAGCCTATGGCATAGTAGATTAGGACATCATTCTGTAAATAAAAATACTATTGTTACTGATATTCTTGGTTTTAAACACAGTAATAAAGGATTTTTTCATTGTGAAATTTATCTTTTTGCTAAACAAAAGAAACTCTCATATGTTTCAAAGAATAATATTTGTGAATCTGCTTTTGATCTTCTTCACATTGATATTTGGGGACTTTGTTCTGTATCAACAACAGAAGGCTATAGATATTTCCTCACGATTGTTGATGATCATACGAGAGTAACTTGGATTTATCTGTTGAGAAACAAGTCCCAAGTTCTGCAGGTTTTTCTAGATTTTCTAAAGATGATAGAGGTACAATATAATGCAAAAGTTAAAGGTGTACGTTCTGACAATGCACCAGAATTGAAGTTTGTGAATCTGTTCAAATCCAAAGGTATTATGCATTATTACTCTTGTCCATAAACTCCTGAGCAAAACTCAGTGGTCGAACGTAAACATCAATATATATTGAATGTTGCAAGGTCTCTTATGTTTCAAGCCAAAATATCTATGGATTTTTGGGGAGATTGTGTACTTACAGCTGTTTTTCTACTCAACAGACTGCCTGCTACTATTTTACAACATAAGTCTCCTTATGAAAAGTTAACTTCAACCTAAGTATAATGATCTTCGTGTCTTTGGTAGCTTATGTTACAACTCAACTTCATCAAAGAATAGAACCAAGTTTCAACCAAGAGCAAGATCATGTGTGTTTTTGGGTTATCTTTCCGGTTACAGAAGATACAAACTTCTAGACTTGGAGACAAATACTATTCACATCTCAAGAAATGTGGTATTTCATGAATCAATATTTCCTTTAAATACAGATTCTGATTTTCTTTACCAGATTGTTTCACAGTTAGTGATTCTAGTGAGAATGTTGAAGTTATTCCTGTAGTTGTGAGTGAAGCTCAACCCGTGAGTGGAGCTCCTACAGTTGTGAATTGCAATGATGTTACGATCGGTAAGAGAAAAACTAAATTGCATGCACACTTGGAAGATTATTACTGTAACATGGCTACTACTGGTGTAGAATATCCTTTGTCTAAATACATGACTTATGATAATCTTTCTACACCTTATAGAGCTTACATTTGTTTAGTTACCAAATATGCAGAACCAGCCTCTTTTACACAAGCTAAAAAGTCGTCTGACTGGCTTAAAGCTATGAATGGGGAATTGCAAGCTTTAGAAGGAACAACTACATGGGATATATGTTCTTTACCATCAAACAAGAAAGCTATAGGCTGTCATTGGGTTTATAAAGTGAAACTGAATGTAGATGGTAGTCTTGAACGTTATAAAACAAGGTTAGTTGCCAAAGATTATACACAACAAGAGGATATTGATTTTGTTGATACATTTTCTCCAGTAGCAAAGATGACTACAGTTAAAACTTTGCTGGATGTGACTGCTGCAAAAGGATGGAGTTTACATCAACTTGATATTTCAAATGCTTTTTTGAATGGAGATCTCAATGAAGAGATATATATGCACTTGCCTCCAAGTTACACACCAAAAGATGGAGATATATTACCTATTAATGTTGTATGTAAGTTGCACAAATCTCTTTATGGTATAAAACAAGCTTCTAAACAGTGGTTTACTAAATTCAATACCACGCTAATGTCTCTGGGTTTTCAGAAATCACAAGCAGATCATACTTTGTTTGTGAGAAATTTAAATAGAAAGTATGTTTCAGTTCTTGTGTATGTTGATGATATAGTTATTGTCAGCAACTGCGATAATGAAGTTTTTGATCTAAAGGAAGCCTTGAAGAAAGCTTTCAACTTAAGGGACGTTGGTTCTCTTCAGTATTTTTTGGGACTGGAAATTGCAAGGTCAACTTCTGGTATTTCCATTTGTCAGAGAAAATATGTCTTGGGTCTGCTGGAATAAACTAATTTGTTAGGTTGCAAACCGTCAAGTATTCCCATAGAACCAAGCATAAAGCTTACTTAGGACAGTGATGAAGCTTTACTGGATGATCCTTCTTCCTATAGGAGACTGATAGAAAGACTAATGTATCTCACCATCACTAGACCAGATATTACCTTTGTAGTTAACAAGCTCTGTCAATTTACCTCAGCACCAAGACTTTCACATATGCAAGCAGCTCACAAAGTTTTGCATTACATAAAAGGTACTGTTGGAAATTGTTTGTCCTACTCAAGCACGAATGATCTCATTCTCAAAGGTTTCACAGATGCAGATTGGGTTCATGTCTTGACACAAGAAAATCAACCTCCGGATATTGTATGTTTCTTGGAGACTCTTTCATCTCATGGAAATCGAAGAAGCAAAGTTTAACATCTCATTCTTCAGCTGAATCTGAATATAGAGCAATGCAATTTGCTGTAAGGGAGATTACTTGGTTAGTAAATTTGTGGGCTGAGTTTGAAGCTCCTCAGGTAAAATCCATTGCATTGTTTTGTGATTCAACAGCAGCAATACATATTGCTAATAATGCAGCTTTTCATGAGATAATTAAACATGTGGAGAATGATTGTCATATTGTAAGAGATAGAATTGTGAGTGGTTTGATCAAGACTCTTCATGTTAAGACTGATATACAACTTGCACATGTATTCACAAAGCCTTTGTTTCCAACATATTTCAAGACACTCATTGGCAAGATGACACTCAAATCAATTACTTGCCATCTTGAGGGAAGCTATTAGAATACGATTGATATTTTGTAAACCGGTTTGGTATTATGTAAACCAGTTTATATAAATACTTCTGTAAAAACGTTTTATTTCTCTAAGATGAATATAACAAACTTTTTCTATATTTTCATCTGTTTACTCTAACAGCATCGAAGCAGAAAGAATCGCTTGAATCCAAAAATTTAAAGCTTTCAAGCAAAATGAGACATCTTGCGTACAGATTTGGGGGTTATTTTTCCTTCTTAAGTATGATTTTGATTTCAAGCTGTAAAAGTAGAGAAAGTAGAAAGCAAGAAACTACGAAAGAGAAATTAACTCCCTTTAGTGGTTTTTCTTGCTTTTGTTTCTGTAAAATCTCAGAGAATTATTCTCAGGTTCGGTTTGAGAATGGATAGAGAAGGTAAGATTAAAACCCTACCGCTACTTCCAATGGTAATGTGTGTGTGTGAACCGTAAGTAAAAAAAAAAGCTACAACGCTATGACACTGTCTGAACAAATGTTATATGAGCGTATAGTCACGCACCAGTGATATAAACTACTGAACCTAGAAGACCATATAAATTTTCACAAGGCAGATCTGATAGTTAAAGGAGAAATTTAATTATATTATCAAATTTTAAGACTTTTTGTGGTGTATATGATATAATGATGCATTAAAACGTAATAGAAAAAGTTATGTAGTAAATTCCAAAATATATTTCCATAAATTTAAGAGACAGTATCTGCATACTTAGGGGGAGGTATTGAAATAAATATTTGAAGAGATTTGATTTATAATAGGATTTGAGAGGATTTGGTTAAATTTGAGTGAATTTAAAATTCTGTTAAAAAATTCTCTGAAATCTTACCTAAAAACATGAGATTTTGGTCTTTGTATTTTTAACTAAGAAACCCTCTGAAATCCCAGCTGAATTCTTTAAATCAAATCCTTATACTGTTTTCAATAACAGTAAATTTCATGGTACTTTTAAAAATCAATGTTTCAATAACACTGAATTTCAATAACTATTTTAAAATTCATGTTTCAATAACACATGATTTGATATTTTAAATCAAATCTCTCTAAATCACAAGTTCTAAATAAGTTCATAATGCTCATTTTAGGGTTGGGCATTCGGTTCGGTTCTTCGGTTCCTACCTGGAACCNAAATTAGGATATTTTGTATTTTTTTGGGTATGTTGATTCTTTCGGTTATTTTGATTACAAATTTATATAGTCAAATTTAAGATATTTTGAAATTTTTGGATATTTTTGCTTATTTTGGTTATTTATATATAAAAAATATCGAAACCAAAATGAATCCGAACAATTTTTTAAAATATTTTCGAATCTTCATTAAATACACGGAACCAAAGAACCGAACCGAAGAAAAACCGAACCGAACCGAACCGGAACCAATTTTCTAAAATACCCGAATGGTTCCTATATCCCTAGAACCGAAGAACCGAGTAACCGAATCGAAACCGAACCGAATACCCGAACGCCAAGGGCTAGCTCATTTATGAATGTTGTTTTCCCTTGGAACTTTATTGTGGCAATCACCCAAAGAGACAGTTCATGATTGAATAAGTCATCCACCAATATTATTTTATCACAGCAAATCCATAATCACTTTTTAACCCTTTTCCTCTCTTTCCCCAAATGTGAAATTAAATCTACCAAACTGTTATGAGAAAATTAAAGATCCAATTGTCAAAAGAGGAAATTAGAGAACAGGTACTGAAAAAGAGAGATTCATTCACTTGATTAAACAAATCACAACATAAAGGAGAGACAAAGTAAGATTACACTAAGGGCCAAAAGCTTCTGAATTTTCAAAGAAACTTAAGCCACACCTTTCCTCTTCCCCACCTACTTACATAGAGAAGATGAAACCAAACAAACAAACAAACCCCAAAAACTTACCAACACATAACTTTTACCATCCCTAAAAACTACTTAAGAAGTTGGATTGACTGAGAGTGTGTATAGAAAGAAACACAGTGAATTCACAACTACTAGTTTATGGACACTTCTGGTTTTTACCAGGACCTCCATAGTAAAAGAAATGTCCCCAATCATCATTGTTTCCAGTTTGAACATCATAACAGTTTGACTGTTCAGTGAATGTTCCAAGTCCTTTAGGTGCCTTGAGGTTGTTTGACCCATCAACCACTTGAATGTTCCTGAAGTAACTTGCTTTGCTAAACCCTTCTTCTGGAAACCGACCACTCCCCATTTGCGTTGAAGTGTGTTGGCCATCTGATTGCGAGTTCACAACTTCTCCTCCCCACTCAATCATCGATGCACTTTCCGTTAAGTATGAGAAGAGGAATGATGGCCAATAGCCTAAAACATAACCATTCCCAAATTGCATCCACCAATGTCCCTCTTTTGGATCCTGTCGCAAAGTTAACAGACCATTTCAGCTTTAGATTGCATAAAACTTTTCTCATTGTAGCTTTAACATACCTTCCAGATCAGAATACTGATATCGTACTGCGAATTACGATATCCAGAGACAGGGGAAATACTTGCTCCCATTGCGATATCACTGTTGATTTGAATAAAACCTGAGCATAGAAGATTGTAGCAACCGGTAGCTTGATATGCATCACTCTGCAGATAATTAGCCAACATAAGAAGAAACAAAAATCAAGAAATGTAAGCAGAAACAGATGGGAGTGTCAGGATCTTACAGTCCAGTAAGTGAAGAGTCTTGTATTGTTGTCACCATACAGATCAGGACTAACCTGTAGTAAAATCAACAAGAATCAACATCCTAAAACAAGAAAAGAATTTTCATACAAATTATATTCAAATGAGATATAATGTCGTACCTGCCAACCAGCTTCAATGCTGTTAAGATCTTGTCCGAAAGAGCCACCAAGAAGCCATATCTGTGATAAACTGAACTCATTCTGCTGCTGTATCTTTGGCTCCCACACATTTATAGTCGCCTTAGCTCCATAGTACTTTTCTCCTTCCACATAAGCTATTGCATGCTAAATTCAAGAAACCAACAAAATAAAGAACACATCTCAGATCAAAAAACCAACAAAAAAGGAAAAAAAGACTTTACATAACCACACTTAAGAGACTCACCTGGTGACCATTTTGGTTAATAAGATCAGGTTCAGCAGATTTAGGTAAAGGGATAGTTCTATGCTTCTTCTTGCCATATCTTTTAACAGAACTAGCTCTCAAAACATCATCTTCCTTTGTTCTCCTCATGGGAATAGTACCTTGAGGGCATTTACCATATCGATGCCACAACTGAGAAATATGCATTTGTTTCTCATTTGATGTAGTAGACACTTTGTTGTCTTCAAAGAGTCCTTCAGGGTGAAAATTAGGCTTCATCTAAACAAAAACCAGTAAATTAAAACATGAGTACTTAGAACATATAACACACACATAAAACCAAAAAAGCAAATATAAAATATTTTATGAACCTGAATCTTGTGATCTTTGAGGAAAGGATGATCAAAAGCTGGTTGCTTTGTGATTGGAATACAATCAATCATATCACCATCTGGACTCTGTTTAACCACAAAGAAACATAGACTCATTCAACTCAGACCATAACTTTTTTATGGAATCTCGTTACAATGTTTATTAATTGTTCAATTATCATCATCATGTTTAGTAAAAGAGAGAAATAAGGAAATCATCAGCTTATGATAATGTTTTTTCCACTCCCAAAAAAAATACTAAAATAAAGAAAGATAAGATTTTTAACAAAACCTGAATGCTTTGCACAGCAGGTTTGTTTAACCTCATCAAATGCTTCTTCACTTCAAACTTCTGCTTTGATACACCAGACCTAGCAGCGTATGATAGGGAGAAAAACCCCAAAAGACATAAACACACTAAGAAACTTCTAACTAACTTCTCCACGCTAAAATGCACCATTCCTCCCATTAAAAAGCTTCACTTTCTTCGACTATGAAGAGCTCACAACAGTGTTGATAGATAATGTTGTTTGTTTGGGAGGAAGTTTGAAGAGTTTAGTTGTCGCTAAAATCCAACCACACAGCTCAAAATCAAAACTTTTGCTACTTATTCTTCTCTCTCTATTCAGCTCTAGTGTTGCGCAGAGCTTTCAGTTTCTCTCTCTTATCACTTCACTTTCCCCATCTCCACCACCATATCTATTTTTTAATTACTTTTTTTACCCTTCTTCTCTTTCTCCGTTAAAATATTCTTTTTTTTCTTACCTTCCCAATTCGTTTTTCTCTGAAATATTGTTTTGTTTTAATATATAAATGATAAATTTTCTAATTATTTAAAATATTTGTGGTACAATAATATATATATATATATATAACTGAATAAAGACATTAGATACTGAAAAATGACAGACATCAGTAAAATTTGCATAGCATAAGACCCGAAATATTAATGAAAACTCAACAAAATAAAAAAATTTAAGAAAAATTGAATGGAAAAAGGAATCTGGTGGAAAGTCCAATAAAACAATTTAAATTTTTAAACAAGGCAATGTGAAATGGTCACAAGGATCAGAGGCAGCTTGGAGTTTCATCCACAAATTAAAGATTATATATTCATATAATATAAAATTCAATGTCACCACTTATTACTAAGACAAAGATTCTTATGCTCGCATGTTCCTCTGTTATATTTGCTTTTTATATATAAATTAATTTGTTTTACACTCCCGATATTATTATTTTATAAATCTCCTCAATTTTCGTCAACGGTTAAAGGTATTTACTATTTAACCTTCAAACAATGTAAAAAGTAGAAAAATGAAAAAAACCAACCACACGACTTTTTAAATATAATGAGAACAAAAATTTGTACTGCCAAAGGAACTTTTATTTGTTTTAGAATTCGTTAAAATATTTGAATGTAGACGACTGGTCAAATTAATGCCCATACGTTATTTATTTTAAACTTGCATGCCCATGATTAGGGTAGATGCCAATTCGATATAAGAAATTTTGTGTAACAACACAATAATATTAATTAATAAATAAATATTACAAAATTTATGAATCATGAAGGTTTCAGCTTTATGTAAGGATAAAATATAGATGGAAATTTACAAGACTGATGAATAAAGATATATCTATAAATTACAAGACAGAAGAATCAAGAGTGTTACTGAAAAATAATTTATGAATCAGATTAACGCCGTTAAGTGCCGTCAGCTCCTACGAGTTATTTTGGTGTATAATCAAAAGTCACACGTGTGAGAAGTTGCATCACTCACCGTACGCGTATGTCACTCCCCCGAGGCCAAGGGTAAAATCGGAAGAATAAAAAGAAGTAGTCAATGGTCAAAATAATACTCATGATAATGTAAAGTTAAATTTGCATATATACTTAAGATATATAAAATTGAATGTGTTTCGTTCTTATGCAATTTTTGGACCAATATTGTCCTGTTTTACTAATAATCATATCTTGATTTTACTAACAATCCCATAAATCTAGACGAACGTTTTGATAAGAGTGATTGATTTCTTGTCGGTGATTAGTTTCTTAGTGATTCACCACATGTAATAGTGGAGACTGATGATATGAACAAAGTTCCATTAGTTGCCACCCAAAACTTGTCTTTTTCATTTATTTTTTAAAATATTGATAAATCTTTATGTAGTAGCTTCTGTCCACTTGAGCATAAGTCCAAAAACAGAAGTGAACAATGTCATTGATACTGTGTTTTATATAATGTGTATATTTATATATTAAAATACATATTTATGCCATGATGGGTCACATGTTGCATTTTCATGCTATGTGAATATTGGCGTCACATCACATGTAAACAACTATCAATTTTAGATGCAAAAGAAAGGATGTGGAAATCACCACAAGCTAATATACTATATGGTTTTATAAACTTTAGATTATCTTTTTATTTTGAAAAACAGTTTATTAAAACAGAAAAAAATGATAACATTTTCGTTGTTACAAAGTGTCAAGGGTTGTGCTTATAAAACCAAACACAATATGTGAAGGTGTATACAAGTATAGACGGAGAAGAGATGTGTATGTGTGAAATGACTGGACAGGATCATGTGAATGGAAGTAAGCATTTGTCTTCATAGAAAGAGTGTTAAAGACATGTGACTACTCCTTTTGTTGTTTCTTCTTCTTTTTCCTGCTGACACTAATCACAAGTAGAAGAAAAAGATGAAACTTTTCAATCTATTATTGACTTGTTACTATCTTTGACGTTAAAAGGTATATTGTTTCACTTTCACACTAAACGTCATGGCAATGTTATCAGATTATACATTTTATATTATAACAACACAATGACAAATGGAAACTAATTTAATAATAAGAAATCAGATTAAATACTGAAATATGACTTGTCCAACTATGACCCAATTTTTGACAAACGATAATGATTTAATTGAAGAGTCATTTAAAATATTGGGCCAGAGTCTTAAACAATCGATTGCCTCAGACCGGCCCATATAGAAGATAACACTGCCTTGGTACTTAATCCACATAAACTGAGATTTGACGTTAAGATAAGTAAAAGAACAGTAGACTCTATTGATTATATGGAGATTGTTAATAATTGGTAGATTGTTTGTATTGAGACAAATCGATCACTTGAGATGCAACAATGGACATATAAGGTAAAACAGACATGGGCAAAGAAACGTGTATGTTGACGCATCCAAACACACTACAAGCTCCTGTCTCTCAAGAAGATTTCTTATCTCATAAAACTTGGATATTGGTCATAATAACCTCAATGTTTAAAGCATTCTGTTTTTTTTTCCTTATTAGGAAACTTTTTCTCACATAAAGTCAACTTATCAAGAACCTTCATTGAGATCACAAATAGCATGGCAAGAACACAACAACAAGATTATGACTTTTAACAAACAAGACATAATCAATTCAGCTCAGAAACTTCCCAAAACGTCAATCAGAATGAGTGTAATAGTCATCATCAAATGATGAAGTAGAGATAGTTATACTGGTAGATCTAAAGCAAAGGGCAAAGCTGGTGGATTCAGCATTAATACATTGAGGTATATGTATATAAGTTTGCTCGCTTCAAGTCATCTGATGATTCCTGATTCAACAAGTTATATGTGTCCTCAACCATATAATGAAAGTTCTTTCTCATTCAGATTCTCGAGCAAGTTATAAATTTAACAATCATTTATGTGCATTGATAATCTAATTCTTCATATCAATGTAATCATCACTATGTTGGATCAATGTCTAAGTGACAGCTTACATCAGTCTGGGAGAAAAAACTTCAGTGGTTTGTTCTCTTTTGAGCATTCCTTTGTGTATAGTTGTCACGGGAGCACCTTCCATATATAAATTACTACTTATAATTCTGTCAAGCTAATATAAAATGTTAATCATATTTGGATGCAGAAAACTGCAAGTTTGATTGTAGTAGACTAGTAGTGCAAAGTATATCTCAGGGTTAGGCTTTGAAGCTCAGTGAATTGCATAATGAATGTTAATAGAGTTCTTGGAGGAAGCTTGTAACACCCAAAAACTGGCTATAAACTTTAAGAGAGCCAATGATAATCTCTTTTAACATTGTCTTCTTGCAGAATTGGTCATTGTTTGTAAGATGCGAATTTATGGTGAAGAAACTTATGGTACCGTTACAACGCAGAACACAAAGACTGAAGCATAGCCACTAAAATCATGCAACAACGAGGGTGTCATTAAAGCCATCAAGTCCTTGTTTGGTTTTAACAAGAGATAGTTCATTTACAGTTTCTATCTTTTGATGTGATCTGTTCATAGCTTCTCTTCTCTTCTCGGCTCTATATATATAATATATAATTTGTGAACTACTGTTTCTGATGCTAAAGGAGTATGTCTCCGTTTAACGATTTCAAGATACATCTGACCAGTAAGGAATCATGATTTATTCATATGATTGGTTCAAAAATTGAGTTTCACATGGCACATTCTCTTGTTCAAAATCATAACACTCTTGTTCAAGCTAAATTAATCCGTTTCATACTATATCCTCTCAGTATCCATATCCTGAAACAAGAGAAGCAAAAGGATTCAGCAATGAGACATGAACCTTTACTGGAGGAGATTCAAGTATTTGACTGTCTGAACAAACCTGAGTTGTCCATTGGGTTACCAACTGGAGCTGGTTCAGGTTCCTTAATCTCAACAACTACACAGTCAGACATCAAAAACGTCTTTGCAACTGAGGCTGCATGCTCCAAGCAACATCTCACAACCTATAATCCAGATAAAGAAGCCACTCAGGTTCATGGATCTTTGATTGACCAATTTATCTAACTAAGACAGTTTATATATCCCATAAAACTGACCTTTGTTGGATCAATGATTCCTGCAGCCATCAAATCCTCGTACTTTCCAGTTGCAGCATTGTATCCGTATTTCACATTATCGTTGGAAAGCACCTGCCAAAGAATAAATACATCTCTTCAACCATTTAACTTAGGTGAAAAAGTATGTGAAGTTTTGTTTTCTTTTGTTACTACCTTCTCACTAACTACGCTTCCATTAACACCAGCATTCTTGGCGATCAGTTTTAGGGGATAACTAAGTGCTCTTTTAACGATATCGGCTCCAACCTTCAGTAATGCAATCATCAGTAAAAGTTAGAAAAAATGTAATGGTTTAGGAGTTAGAAATTGAAGGCTTAATTGATTTACCTTTTCTTCATCATTTGTAAGTGTGGCTTTAATGGCATCAACCTTGGAAGCCAGACGAAGCAGAGTGCAACCACCACCAACGACGATACCTTCTTCAACAGCGGCCTGAAGAATCGAAATCCCAGTTATAGTTACTTCAAAAGCTTCAGAAATAAATAAATAAGATCACCTTTGTAGCATTAAGAGCATCTTCAACTCTCAACTTCTTCTCTTTGAGTTCTGTCTCAGTTTGTGCTCCAACCTTTAACCAATACATAACGAGCTTAACTTAATATCTCTGACCACATCTGATTCAGACAAAGGATACCAATGGGATTGTAATTTACCTGAATCACAGCAACTCCACCAGAGAGCTTGGCAATTCTCTCATTTAATTTTTCCTTCTCATAATCTTGCTCTGCTTGCTGCACAAACCAATTACTAAATTACTGTAACTATCAAACAAAGTAGTATAAATCTCCAATTTTCTCTACTCTTTTACTACTACTTAATACCTCAATAAGATTCTTAATCTGTGTAACACGTTTTTGCACTGCATCCTGTGTACTTCCATCACCCACTATGGTTGAAGTCTCCTTCGTGAGGACAACCTTTGAGGCATTACCAAGAACCTCTTTTCCAGCTTTGTCAAGTGAAAGACCAACTTCTTCCCGAATCACAGTTGCTGCAAGCACAGATAGAAAAATAGGACAAGATTAAAACTACAATTAGTTGCCTGAACATAGAGGTCATCAATGCACACAGAACTTACCTCCAGTTAAAATGGCAATATCGTCAAGATATTGGCTCTTGCGCTCTCCAAATCCTGGAGCTCTGAGAGCAGCAATCTTCAATGTGCCTCTAAGCTTGTTAACAACAAGAGTAGCTAGAGCTTCTTGTTCAATGTCTTCAGCAATGATTAATATTGGGTATCCACCTCTAATTGCATCCTCCAAAACACCAACAAGATCCCTTGCATTGGTAATTTTCTTGTCAACAAGAAGCAACTGCATGCATACAACACATTAAAGATCTCTGTTGTAATGGCCAAATTTTCTGCTTGATGGAATGATCTCTGAATCAAGATACATCTCTTACCTTGCAATTGTCAAACTCAACTGACATTTTCTCGCTGTCTGTCACAAAGTAAGGAGAGATATAACCACGATCAAATTGCATTCCTTCTACTACGTAGAGGTTGTTCTCAGCACTTTTACCCTCCTCAAGGGTCACCACACCCTTCCTGCCCACTTTGCTCATTGCTTCAGCAATCATATTTCCAATCTCGTCGTTGTTACCAGCACTAACAGCTGCAACATCTGCAAGTTCACTATCTTCAACCTACATCGACATGACATATACTCTCAGAAACTGTTGATATAGAATCTTTCTTGACATAATAAAAGAAAGTAAGTTGTATGAACTTGTTACCTCCTTAGACATTTTTTTGAGCTCGGTAACCAAAGCTTTTGCTGTCTTCTCAATACCTCTGGTAATCAATACTGGGTTTGCACCAGCAGCGACCACCTGAATGATATAAAATAAGATTAGTATATTGCTTCTTAGAGAAAGAGAAAACTGAAAGAAAACAACATTACACAGACCTTGACACCCTCGGCAATAAAACCTTGTGCAAGAACAACAGATGTTGTTGTCCCGTCACCAGCCAAGTCGTTGGTTTTTGCAGCGGCTTGCCTCACGAGCTTAGCGCCAATGTTCTCAACCGGGTCTTCCAACTCAACCTACATAAGAAGTTGGGAATATAAGGCTCGTTTAAATGATAATAAACATCACTGACAAAGAGAGTCCTGGAATACATACCTCTCTTGCAACAGTAACACCATCATTAACAATTCTTGGTGATCCATACTTGCTCTCAAGAACAACATTTCGTCCTTTGGGTCCAAGTGTAACACCAACTAAGTCAGCGAGCTTGTTAACACCAGCCTAGTACAACACAGAAATTAAAAACCAGAGAATATTTTACACTTTATATCGCCTGTTGTAAAGAGAAAAAAAAAAGAGAAACTGACTTGAAGTTTCCTAATGGTAGTGCCATCTTTGTTGAAATGCAATTCTTTGGCAGCACATACAATAGCAGAAGTGGATCTTCTGGGTGGTCTAGGGAAGACACTTTGCCTCCTTACAGATGAGCTTGACATAAGTTTCTTATCAGATTTGTGAACATTTGGAGCAATCATTGAACCAATGGAAGAGGTGGCAGTGAAAGTTGATGCCATTTTAATCACTTGAAACAAAGATAAAATTCAACAGTTAGAAGATAACAATTCTATTCAAAAAAAGGCTCTTCTTTTCGTCAATCTATGGTTAAACATAATTAGTCACAATAACCAACAAGTTAAGAGCTAAATGAAATTGAAGAAAATAGAAGAAAGGCTACACATTTCAATGTAAGAAGACAATTTGAGGAAACACTAATCTATATATATGTATGTTGAAGAAAATAATGAATGTATACTTTGCAGAAACGAATTCTCATCCAACATAACACTATAATAACAATAGAAACACACATAAACAACTGTGCCATTGAAAATGAGAAGGCTTAGCTGAAAAAAACGATAAAGAAACTAACACAATTGAAGTGAAGTGAAGCGAAGAAGAGGCAGATGAAGTTCTTTTCACCGGATAAGAAAATGGGAGCTGAAGCAGAGGAAGTAGGTTTATCTCGTGCTGGAGGGCTGCTTTTTAACGTTTACCTCTTCAACCTTTTAGTTAATCTTGACCGTTCAATTCAACACTCCTGCTTCCTTATCTTATTGGGCCTTCATTCTTGGCCCAACAACAGTAGAATCAGTGACATTAAATGTGATACGAATGTATAAACAACATAACCGACAGAAATTCGTTAAAAGAGTAAGTATATTAAAGAGACTTGGTGTCTTATTACAAAGTTACACTCTTTAACGGTTTGGAACAAACACAACAAGAAACAAAGACATACTTGGAAGAAATTTAGAACACACAAAAAAAACAAAAGAGATTTCTTGGCACCTTCATTCTGTATTTACTATTTACAATTTCTAGTTTTGAATCTGAACCAAAGAAGCTCTTGTCCAAAGATCATAACCTCACCAAGATCTTTGCCTCCACAGAGTTCTCTACTTCATGGCAATCCATACTTCAATATGTTTTTTGATTTGTAAACTCTACTTGAATAAAAAAAATCACAATCAAAACATCATTGATTGATTAAGAGGTAATGAAAGAAATGTAAAATGAGATACTTACATACATACTATTATTGCTGGATCTTCCTGAATTCTCTAAGAACTGGATAGATATTCTCAAATGCAGTGTAAGTCTCTTCTCTCATCTAATACGGTAGCCTCAGAGGATTTCATTTAATGACAGAAAGTAACTATTTGAGAGAGAAAAAAAAAAGAGAGAAAAAATGTAAAATGATTACCTTGGCACCAGTAATAACAATCTTCCCTGACACAAAAATAAGTAGTACAATCTTTGGTTGTTTCATCCTATATATCAATCCTGGAAATAGCTCAGGCTCGTACTGCCATTAGGTATGAACCGTTAGTCTAATGATTATTTCCATCTTACAACTATTAACTGATATCACTTACACTTGAAAACGCAGTATGAGAGTATGCAAGACCTTCAAGCCTAATGGGGAATTTCACATCACAAGACCCTACAATGTTCTGAATCTTGAAATCCTGCAAAGTATAGTTAGCAATTTTATTACTATATATACCGTACATATAGTTTCTTCTTCCGATTTACAAAACAAACAAATAGCTGATTGGAGGAATAAAGCAGTGTATATGAGTACCTTGAACTTTGCAGGAAAGCCAAGCTTTTGAACAATCCGAGCATACTGAACAACAAAAAGTCATTGTTTAACATACAAGAAAGCAAATACCTTCTATATCAAGTTCTTAACAACAGTGTTGCTAGAAGAAAAAGAGCAGACCGTATTGAGAGGAGCTAGTTACCTTTCTTGCAGCCAGCTTTGAAAGATGTTCACTCTTAGCTCCAGTACACACCTAACATCAGACAACATAGTCCATAGATGCCACGTTAAAACAAGAACAGTGATCAAACAAGCTATAAGCAAACCTACCATTTTCCCAGAAGCAAAAATCAAGGCAGTGGTCTTTGGCTCTCTTATCCTCATAATTACAGCAGCAAAACGCTGGAACATAAAAGACATAAGATTACTATAAACAAAAGTAGAATAAGCTGATATGGCTCAGTCAGATTTCTTTTGGTACGTACATTACATACTTGTGAAAATAATTTATAAATAGCAGAAATGGAAACTTTTTACTTCAACTGATCCATTACTAAAAGAAATAAATGAACCTTGGGGTTATATTCAGCATTCCGAGCCTGCAAAGCTATGGCTTTAAGATCAAGCTTGCAGTCTAAGTTCACTGTTGAGACAATATTTCTGAAACAATCAAAAGAAAAGTTAAAAATCTTATGATTCACATAGTACAAACTCAGAATCTAGAACGGAGAACACATAGACAAGAGAGACAACTCACTGAAGAGTTGGAATAATCCCTGAAGGATGCTTAATTAGATCAACTGGCTGGTTCCCTTCCATTGCTTGATCAGCCATTCTCTTAAGTTACACAAATCCTAAACACATATCAATTAAATCTCGTAGTCAGCTTACTATAAAAATACAAAATTTAATGTGAATCTAAACCAACAAGCATCCACGACAAATATATGTTTTTTATAAGGTTTAACCAGTCGAATTACCAAATATTGAAATCTATAAACATTGCTCACAATCAAACAACGAAAGCTGTGAAACACAACTCCAATTCCTTTATATAAGAAAATAAGGTTCGAAGTAACTGAAATCAAATCCAAGTAATTGAAGCCATTAGAAAAAGAGGGTAAGAAACAAAATCAAACCTTTAGCTGGTAATGAATCCAGAAGGGATTTCAAATCTAAGGTTTCGTAACCCCAAATGATTGTAAAAAATTCGCCAAAAAGGCAAAAGGAAGGAGGAAGATTTGAAGAAGGTTTCGGCTTTTTATACAAAAAAAAAAAGATGAAAGATTTTAGAGAGGGAAAGAGATTTGTAAATTGAGGATATATAAAGGGAGAGATTTCAATATCGCGTCTCTTTGGGGATGAGATTTGATCTCACAACTCTTTACAAATCGCGTTTTGGATCTGAGGAGCTTCTTATGGACTCCTTCTTACCTATATATAATTTCCTAAACTACCCTTGGTTATCTTGTCGGATGAGGGTAATTCGAGGAAATCAGCTCATTATATCTAATGTTACGGTCTTAGCTGGAATTCTAGGGAAAAGTCCAATCTGTATCTGCCACGTATGATATTCAGAAATGTGTGCTTGTGCTTATGTTATTTTAAGTTTAACAATGCTCTTGTATAAAAAATTTGTTGTCTTTTAAATATTTCAATCGAGTTATGCCACAACTTCGATATAAGTTTGAACAAAGTAGGCTATAAATTCATCATCATACATGTGTATATCAACCATTAACTTGCCAATTCATTTTTTAAACAAAAAAATGAATTGAAGAAGTTACTTAGTTCACAGCAGCAATAATACAGAAGTGAGTTATAAAATCAGGTAAAAAAGATCTGTTCAAAACAACAACAAAAATCACAAATTTAAAGATTTTTATTTTTCAGAGATGTGAATGTTTAAACAAATCTGAGAAACAACTTATGTACAGACAATACCAGCTTTACGTAGAACCAAGTTTTCATGATCACTTCAAAACCCTATATGTTGTTCACCAAACATGTTTTAACTCGAATCTGTTGATGCATTGTTATCTTGAGACGACGAGAACAATGTGCTAAATGGCCACGGGATCGTAAATCCACTTGTATTACCACCCTCATTCTCTTCTTCTTCTTCTTCTTGACGGTTTTCATCATCGCTGCTCACAGTTCCATGGCTCGTTGTAGCAGAAACACTAGTGATTCCATTGTTATCACTTGTAGCTGAGTGAGTCTTTTGTTGTTCCTCTGTAGGTAACTGATATCTACAAACAGGGCATGAACTGTGCATCTTAAGCCATGGGAACAAGCAATCACCATGAAAATTGTGTTTACAAGGCATCTGTTTTGCCTCAGTTCCAATCTCAAACTCATCTAAACAAACTGAACACTGAATAGTCTCTGCAATTTTAACAGTAGGCAAAGCCTCAACAGCTTCTTTACTAGCTGGAGGTGTTCCATATCTGTTGAAATCGTTCTCAGTTAAACGTTGAAGCAACCTTTCAAATCCAGGACCAATGAAATAGTCACCTAAAGAAGAAGCAGGTATAGATTCGATATCAGCTGAGTTTTGAACAGTGATAGTTTGTGTAAAGGGATTGATCAAGATGTAGTTGTTATCATTACTATTATTCTCAGATTCTAGCGATAACCCTGCTCGTGTTCCCTGAAGTAACTGTAAAGCCGTAGGAGATTGTCTTCTCCTTCTCCTAAGAGTCACTTGAAGCTGGCCATCCAAATTGGTCTCTCTACCATCTCTGTTTCCAGTTAGTTGATTATGATCTTCAACATAGGCAACAGTTTGGTTTCTTCTGGGATCAGTGATAAGATCCATCAAGATAGAACCCCAAAGAGAAAGGTTTGATCTAACAAGAGTTGTATCAGAAGAATTATCTTCAATTAATTCAACAAAACCAGTTTGACACAATGGGCATTTGATTTCAGCTTCGATAACTGGATTAACAGTTTGAGAGCACATGTGACACCAATACCTTGTTGATTCCATAGCTGAATCCTTGCAACCCTAGAAATGGTCAAATAACAATTTCAAAAAAAAAAACAAAGGAATATAAGTAACATCAAACCCTAAAATTTAGTTTGTATAGAAAAATTATTAATGAATACACATAAAAATAACAAATTAATCAATAGAAAACAAGGAATTATGATGATCCTAGTCCTGAGAAGAGAAATCGAATAATAATAATTATTAAAAAACAGACGAAATCGGAGGAAAAACAAAGTTATGGATCTGTTATTGTTTACAGAAAAAACCATTTTTTAAGTAAAATCAGCAGTATAAATGATAAACAACAGAAAAAAACCTTGGAAGTCTTCTTCAACAGCTGATTAAATCTCCGAGAAGAATTTGAAAGCAACAAATATAAAAGAGGGTTTTTGGAGAATTGTTTAAATACGAAAGGAAAAGAATTGTCGTGAGAAACTAGAGAGACACACAGAAAGATGTATAAAGCGAAGAAAAAGAAGAAATGATCATTGGTTCCAGATCCTTCTGGGTATTTTATTTTATTAATAAAGTCTTCATTGACTTTTCTACAAACATGGATTACAAATACCTGATGACGGTTTAGGAGTTTAAATTGGGCCGATAGGTAATGTTTCAAGGGCCCATTATGTCTCACTTGAGAACTAATACCAGACCGTTTCTCCTTTTTAATCATTCAATCCGACCGGTTCATCTTACTAAACCAGATTTGTTGATTGTTGGAGTTGTGAAGGTTTGAAACATGGATTGTTACAATACTTGAAGAAGTGTGCATGTGATCCCTTTATCTATAATTCACCTCTTTCTGTAAGACTATTTCCCAAAAGTGTGGCCGAAGTATTAACGGTCTGACTATTAAGGTTTAACTTCGATAAACGGTTTATGGTTTCGGTATAGAATAGGATACAATGATGGACCGAATTAAAGAAAAGATACCGAAATGAGTTTGATGTCAACCCTCTTACTCCCCCTATTATAGACTATGATTCTAATATTCATATACATTTATATACTATAGTTTTAATGATATAAATATATATGTATAAGGTATGTGATTAAATAAATAAAAGGGTGTGATGAAAGGAAACCAATCACACACACCCCTCTTACACACTTTGTTATGGTGTATAAAAAGAAGAGAAGGGATTCACATTAAGAACTAATGATATAATCTTCAAAACCAGAACACTAATCACAATAAAAGAGAGAATCATAGTGAGAGATTGAAAGATAGAAACCCTGCTCCATCGAAGGGATAATCTCGGAAAAAACAGGAAGGAGAAGAACAAACATACAGAAAGGTTAACGAATTCATAAAAGGATATGGCCAGTGATAAAGGTTAGTGTTTCTCTATTGTCATTTCATAGTTAAGTTCATCATAATGATCATGTAGTTGTTTCACATGTTCTAAGAGATTCTAAGATGGATTACATAATTGTAGTCATAAGTATATAACTAACATGTGGTATCAGAGCCAGGTTAGAAACATTTGATTCACATTAAAGCATTTTGATGAACATAAAAAAAAAATCGTTTCTTTTAGTTTTGATCTCATCAAAACACTGATGCATGGAATGGTATTAAAAGTTACATCAGTGTGTCGAGGATGAGATTATCTTTCCAACGGTATATTAAACGTTAAAATCCGTTAAGAATTGAGAAAGTTATGATGTTTTGAAAACTTGTTTGCACCCCTTAGTTTCTGTAAAACTCAAATCTGGAAACGTTTAAAGGTTGGCCCGATCGGGCTATAGATCGGGCCATCTTACGGAAAATTTGGCTCGATCTGGTTCAGTTCTGATCGATCGGGTCATNGTTTCTTCCACAAAACACTAATCTTCTTGAGCACATTCCCATTTTTTTTCTTTATCAACTCATCCTCAGAATAAGGAGAGCTCGTTTGATTAATACTCTCAGCAAATTTCCCATTGTTTCCAGCAGAGAGGATTGCAGTAGCTGCTTCAGCAGCTTTTCTCCATTGGTTTGATTGAACTTTGAGCTTCCTAAGTTCTGTTTCCATTTCTGTGTTTGAAGCTTGAGTAGCCTCTAGTTGCTCGGTGACCCTAACAGCTCTCTTGCTATTCTTGTCAGCTTCTTCCATTGCAACCCCTAGCTTCATAAGCAAGTCTTGTACATCTGTCTCCTTCTTATAATTACCCGCCTTCAATGTCTGGTTCTCGTCTGAAATGATCTCGAGTTCTGTCTCTTTGTCCATTAAATCCGCCTTTATGTTCTCAATCGTCTCCTTTAGTTTCTTCACCTCAGCTTCAACATCTGTTTCTTTCTGGTTCTTTGTCAGTGTCAGGTATAGGTTATCTTTCTCCATCAACCTCACCTTTAGCTCGTCTATCTCGGATATAGCTATCTTTAATTCAGATTGGAGTTCAGCTTGTATCCGTAACCGAGAAGAAGCCTCTACATTCCCCTCTTGGTGTTTGCTATCAGAAGCTTCAAGAGTAGCTCTCATTTGCTTTACCTCGCATCTTAAGGAAGATACGTCTTCCTTCATCTCATTTGATTCCCGAAATTTCAAACTTTCATAGTCTTTAAGTAGAATTTCTTGACTAGCCAAATCTTCTGGATTGGTCTGAAGTTTATTTACAAGAGCTTCAAGCCATACTATCCTTGATTTTGACTGTTCAAGCTCCACCACCATCTTCTTGAAACTCTCAACTGCTTTTGTGCCATCTGACTTAAGTTTTTCTACTGCCTTTTTTGCATTCTCCAATTGCCTAAGAGTTTCAGTGGCTAAAGCCTCTGTTTCAGCCTCTGATACCTCACAGTCCTTAAGTTGAAACCTGAAATTTTCGACGAGGGAACGCGTGTCCATTAAGTTTCCTCTCAAAAGTTGAACCTCTGTGTTATGCAACTCCGCTTGTTTCACATGACCAGCTTCAGAAGAAGTCACTATCTCAATCTGAAGCTTGAGTTGTTGGATCTCATGAACAACTGCAGCCAGTCCTGCTCTTTCACCAGCAGTAGCACCAAACTCCAAATGAAACTCCTGAGATACACCTTGATGATCAAGAGCACCAGTTTTATCAGTTTCTTCTTCCAAGGTTGAAAGCTGTTTATTGCACTCCTCTGCTTGTTGCTTTGCTTGCTTCTTTGATATCTCAGAAACTGAGATTTGATCTTTTGCTTTCTTCAGCTCCTCCTGAAGCTGCAAGACTAATGACTCTAGCTCCTTTATTCTACTATGCCTCTTCTTCTGTAAGCAATCAAACAAGGTCGGCGTTACAGCAATCTCAAGGAGGTAACAAAACAGACACTTTGGTGAAAAATTCATCACATTATCATCTCTCAACTACCCCAAAATAAATATTACACCTAATCGGCTAATCCTATATATCTCATAGGTCCCAAAATTAAATGTATGCTAAAATTTTCTTCATCAAAGTCAATACATAAACATCTTATGATGGAAAGGTTTATCTTGGATCATGCAAAAAAAGAATAATACAACAAAATTATAACTTATCAAGACACTTAGATTGAATATGAAACCAGTTTATTACAAGAGCTCATACCTCAGAGACAGGGCTTCCGGGTGATCTATGATCCAGAACTTTTAGACTTTTATCCTTTGGTGTTCTGCTATTAGCTGAGGCACGAGATAAGGAGGATGTAGACTCTCGCACTGCTAACTTCAGTGGCTGAGCAGCTCGAGGAGACATCTTCTTAGGAACCTCTGGAGATCCATTTCTGCTCCAAAAACAAAAATATGAATAAATTGTAAACCAAATGAGTCAGAGAACCAAAAGACTTATTACTAATAGAAACAGATCATTTTAAAGGTCATAACTTGTTCTCTTATTGTTCCATAAGAGATTAGAGAAACAAATGTGACAGGATTCGATTGAATAAAAATAAAAAGGTAATGAGGACCACAAGAATGTAACCTTCAAGATTCAAAGTTGAAAAACTCTCATAAAACAATCACAAAAAGGAGAGGAATCAGCCATAAATGCAAAGAACTATACAAAGACAAAAAAACAAATATTTACCTTGCCTTTTGAGTCTGCATACTGTTATATAATCTCTCAATACACAGGATTAATAAAAACCTTCTTTAATGAAAAGATATTTCCAGTTGCTTCGTCAATGTAGCCTGCCACGAATTGTAGATATCTCATGAATATTTATTACAGAAAGATAAAGAGATCTTTAAGAAACCAATGGCAGAGAAAACATGATAGAAGTTATTACTACACAAAAGGATAAGTTTAACAAATTATTTCTTTACATCTGTAATCAAATTCATTGCCAGAAAATGAACATCTTAAAGTAGAAATAAAATCTTTTACAGCACTTCTTACTAGTGTCTTATGTCAGACATAGAGATTCATTGGATTGTGCATTACCTTATTGTTCTTGATTTATTCAAATAACCACACAAAAAAAAGAAAGACCAACTCATATCTTGACACTGTAACCACTGATGCTAATTACACAAGTTGTTTGACTATAAAGTTATATAAAAAGGATCTATTTTTATTGACTCTTGACTAAGTAATGTTCACAACCTATCATCATAAAGGCTGGCACACAAGCAGCATAATGTGGTAAACTGACATTAATGTCCCTACCAGATTCACCCTCCTAAATGGGGCACAGGAGGGTTAAACTGTCATATTCTAGACAATGTTCCATCTTCTTCTCCATTATTGCAGTGAAAATAGGAGACTTGAAGAACTAATATCATGAATCACTATAACTTTAAACATTTTCTTTAAACAGATTAATACCCACTCAAAGAGAAGGCAAATAGAAATCTATTTGGTTTCCTGGATAAACTTTTCAAAGTAAAAGGAAAATCTAATTTGTAAGCTTACTTCAGTGCAATGATCATATTAGTTTAAAGTAAGCATGAACAAACAATCACAATGCAGCAGCACTTAAAATGTTCAATATTTAACCTTTAAAAATACTAAAAACAAAGAAAAATTAGTTTCCTTTTTTCATGAGACCACCAGATATGAAAAAACTGTAACGCAACATTGAAATATCCCAAACATCATTCTTCAAAAGTAAATTAAAAGCTTTAGATCATAATAACAAAAAATTAGGAAAAAAAAGAGAGAGAGACAGTAGCACAAAAAATCAAAACTCTTTTTTTTGGTTTAAAGGTTAATTTATTAGAACCAAATGTCACTTTTCAGTGGAATACATGTGAAAATAAGATGAAAAAAACAGAAGAAAAGATGAGTTTCCATCTTTCTAGGACAACAAACATAACCAGCTTAATAAGATAAAAACAAGTTAAATAAGCAGGAACACCTAATTAGGAGAATCACAAAGAAGAAACACCGAATCCAAACCGCGAAGCTTGGACAATCACGTGATTGCCACAGTTCCAAAGAACTTGAGTTTCCATCCTTGTTGCCACAAGTAACTACCATTCCGAGATCACCCCTCAAAACCTCAAAAGAGTAGCACCTGTAGTTTCTCTGAAAACTAACGCGAAAACGGGAAACTACAATGCAACTGGGCACACTTGACAGCCCGGGAGCCTAATGCGGTAGTCAGATAAGCTGCATCCGACCACCAATTTTGGAAGTGTTGCCACAAACACAAAATCACCTCCCGCAAGCAAGAACCAGCCATGTAGATAAACCGCTGCCTCTATTCAACTAAAGAGCCTCCACCTTAGGTGCCCGAACTTGAAGAACCTGCATATCAAACCAGCTAGCAAAGCAATTGTACCTAGCCGAAGTAGTAAGCTTACGTGAAGGTGAATTGGACCACCACAGGGACAGAGAACAGAGGAAGCAAGCACCACCAAGCTTCCAAGAGTCTCACCGGAAGATGAACACAAACGAGCTCAACCACCAGAATCACCGACAATGTCACACGCTAGCCACAAAGATCCAACGGAGGGAGGTACCACTCCACCGGAAAAATGACCTCGGAAAAGACAACCACAGCCACAAGATCTAAGAAGAGTCCAGATCTGTTTCTGTAGAATCCAGATCTGAAGAAGAACCCAGATCTGTAGAGGAACCCGAAATTACCTCGCCGGAGAAGAAGAAAGAAGACCTCACGAGATGCCGCCGGTGGAAGAGAGGAGAGAGTGTAGACCACCCCGTCGAGCGGTCCACAACGACAATGACAGAGCTCCGTCGAGTTCCAAAATGCCTAGATCTCCAATTTTCAACCACCAACAGAACCAACGAAGTCTGCTCCAAGACAACAGAAGAAAGAAAATGACAGGATGGAGAGGAAGAAAATGACAGGATGGAGAGGGGGCTGAAGCTGATGCTATAGGAGCCACCACACTTCAACCCAAAATGTGCTTCAAGATTTGTGGCTGGAAAAAATGGATCTGGGAGAAAAAACAGATAAAGAGAGTTTT
>KE158221.1:40642-52585 GCA_000411055.1 Leavenworthia alabamica
TAAGGTTTAAGTTCGATGAACGGTTTATGGTTTTGGTATAGAATAGGATACAGTGATGGACTGAATTAAAGAAAAGATACCGAAATGGGTTTGATGTCAACCCTCTTACTCCCCCTATTATAGACTATGATTCTAATATTCATATACATTTATATACTATAGTTTTAATGATATAAATGTATATGTATAAGGTATGTGATTAAATAAATAAAAGGGTGTGATGAAAGGAAACCAATCACACACACCCCTCCTACACACTTTGTTATGGTGTATAAAAAGAAGAGAGGAGATTCACATTAAGAACTAATGATATTATCTTCAAAACCAGAACACTAATCACAATAAAAGAGAGAATCATAGTGAGAGATTGAAAGGTAGAAACCATGCTCCATCGAAGGGATAATCTCGGAAAAAACATGAAGGAGAAGAACAAACATACAGAAAGGTTAACGAATTCATAAAAAGATATGACCAGTGATAAAAGTTAGTGTTTCTCTATTGTCATTTCATAGTTAAGTTTATCATAATGATCATGTAGTTGTTTCACATGTTCTAAGAGATTATAGGAAGAATTACATAATTGTAGCCATAAGTATATAACTGACACTTTTGTCTTGTCATTATCGGAAAAATGTTTCTAGTTCCACTAATAATTGAGAACGTTGAAGAAAACCCAAAGTTTTACCAAATTGTCCACTGTCCAGTCTACTGGTTTTTACTTTAGTTCAGAACTTGATGGTAAATAATAAATAAATCAATTAATGAGGGAACTTGATGCAGAGTATTAATGAGGGAAGAGTAGACCCATATATGTCTTGCGAGTTGCGTCGACCCATTGTTATCAATCACCCTACCCTTTTATCTCCGTGTTATGCCGTCTTTAACAATCGTGAAAGTATTTATTTTACTTTTTTACTACTAAAATTTTGGATGGATGGTAAGAAAAAGACGTTGAAGAGACTTTTACTCTAAGACGATAGGAAGTGAGATTGCGTTATCCATCGATAAAGCCATCGTACGTGACAGCTTAACTCTTCATTGCATTCAACGTAATTTAATTATTTGGGTTCTATTAAAAGTTTAAAAATTTGATTGCATAGACACAATTTTTAATATATGAACCTAATAACACAAACTATCTTCTCTAACAAATAGAGTCATTAGTCAATAACCTTTTATGGAACCAATAGAGTTAGTTAGGTTTGATATGAATGTTTAATCATCAGTGCCAAAAATTTAGCATAATGTTTTATGTTTTCATCAAGAGTGTTATATTTGATTGATTCTTTTTTCTGGGAAAACAGAAATAGGAATTTTTATTTTTTATATAAATAAAATTTACAAGTATTACTCATTCTCTTCTCCCCAAATTCTTTTCTGGAGTTTACTGTCACTGATGTATATTTGATTTTATCTTTTTTAACAGCATTCATAAGGTTCATCAAAAGAGATAATAATTATACTTTTTGAGAGTATTAAAGATCATATGTTCAAAACTTTATTTTTTTTGCATTTTAGCAAAAATAATTATTGTATTAATCAATAGGCCATAAATTTTTTGCTTGAGACTCATGATTTTCCAGGTCTGACCCTTACTGTAAATATTTACTAATAATTAGCATTTGTTATAAACACCATATTTTAATAATAACTTTGTAAACTGTAAATACTAACTAATAATAGGTATTTGTTATCAATAACATATTCAAACAATATGGTCAAATATAATTGATTATAAATGATTTCCTAGTTGTAATATTCTTTAACATCTTATTCTGGTCGAATATAAAATAAGAAAAATATATGAAACTCCTAATTTTAGAATTTTTATTTATTTTATATATAGATATTAAGACTAGGAGTTTGAATTTATTTTATATGAAATAAAACATAATCTCTAGATTTAGTTCTAAAACTACTTATTTTGGAAATCTTAAATTGAAAAGCTGTAAATTAAAATTACTTATCAGATATACATTTTAAGGAGAATTATTCTCAATATTTCTTCATAGGAAAATTATTTAAAATTTTGAAATTATAATTTCCGTTTTTGGTCATCATATAGTATATTAGTGACAAATGTCAAATTCATCTACATTGTATATAATATGCGACCTTCACAGATTTTTTTAACCATGAACAACATTCTCTTCATTTTTTTTGTTTTTCTTTTAAAAAAATTAGAAATCTCTGAAGTCCGCCATTGATGAGCTTTAAACCCCGATTTCACTACTTCTTCCTCAGTGAAATCAGAATCTGATTCCTGGAAAATTTGTTCAAGATCAGGATATGGAGAATAGAAGATCGAAACTGGTTAAAGAGTTGCCTGAAACAATCAATTCTTTGCTGGGTTTGAAATCTCATTTGACCTCAGATTGGATTAAATCCGTTTGCAATATCGTCAATAATGTTTCTCCATCGTCAAAGGAAGAAGATGAATCTGTCAACGTCGTCGATCTACAGACCATTAGAGGTATATCTCTTTCATATTTTCTTCTTTTTTTTAAAAAGATTTGTTTCGTTCTTTGGATTTTTCTTCTGAAAATAATTTTTGTTTTGTTGTGGGAAATTAAAAACTTTTGGTGGAGAATACCTACTACATGTATCAACCGTTGGATTAGCTTCTCTCGTATTGTATTAGAGTGACGTGGCAGTAATCCAATGGCTATTTGATAATTCGTTCTCACATTTTTCTCATTTTTAATTAAAAAGCTCACAAATATTCATTTATGTTCCGTTACTTATGGTTTTTGCTCTGTTTCCTCTGTTATTATCAACAGCTCAACTCTCTGCAGTAACAGTTCGTGTAAATGATCAGAACAAACAAAGAAGACAGATTCTTAATGAGTTTTTGGACCTTAAAGGTTTGTAAAACAAGTTAAACAAAACAACAACAAAAATTCTACTATAATATCATCGGTTTCAATTTGGAAATTTGTCAGGGAACATTCGTGTGTTTTGTCGAGTCAAACCATTAGGAAGAGACGAAAAAGTGAGACCACCAGTTTCTTCAGATACAAGAAATGTGATCATAAGGTTAACAGAAGCAAAGAGAAAAACTTACAGCTTCGACAGTGTTTTTCAACCTGATTCTTCGCAAGGTAAGTGACTTTTATCTTCTTAGAGAATTTTAAAGTTTTATCAAGTTTTATACATAGTTTCTTATATACATTAACTTATTATACAAGTGTTATTGATAGTATTCAAAAACTTGTAGATGATGTTTTCATAGAGATTGAACCAGTTATAAAATCGGTTATTGATGGCTACAACGCTTGCATTTTCGCATATGGACAAACCGGTACTGGAAAAACTTTTACCATGGTAAGAATGTTCATTAGAATTAAAACATTACTTTGATTTCATAATATTAGTTTAAGTAGACATACGAAATATTGGGATGAATATTTACAGGAAGGTCTTCCCGGATCTCCAGGTATTGTTCCTCGAGCAATCCACGGATTATTCAAACAAGTTGAGGAAAGCAATCATAGGTTTCTAATCAGCTTTAGCATGCTTGAGATTTACATGGGAAATCTCAGAGACTTGCTTATTACTCAAGCAACTAAAACTATTGATCCAAGGTAATATATAATACTCATAATATGTGAATTGAAAGGGTTGGGCCATATGATTTATCTTTCTATGTTTCAGTCTTTCGATCCAAACAAATGCAAAGGGAGAGATCACTATTGATAATTTGGTGAATACTACAGTGAGTGACTTTGATGAACTCTTCAAGTTATACAAATTAGGTTGTAGAAATAGAGCAACTGCCTCCACTAACTCTAACTCTGTTTCCAGCAGATCACACTGGTAAGAAAATAAAGTTCAAAATTTGATCTCTTTTTAGTGTTATATAATGAATGTTGTTTGATCTTTTTATATATGGATTAAAATCATGCCACAGTATGATCCGTGTATCGATCACTTGTCTTGGAGCTTCTGAGAGACGACGAGAAACAAACAAGATTTGGCTAGTGGATCTTGGAGGAAGTGAGCGTGTGTTGAAAACCAGAGCCACTGGTCGTCGTTTTGATGAAGGCAAAGCCATTAATCTCTCTTTATCTGCTCTTGGAGATGTTATTAACTCTCTTCAACGCAAGAATGCTCACATTCCTTACAGGTAACACATATCAATCTTTTAATCCGTAAACCTTGATATCTCAATCTCTGAAGCTTTTGGGTATTTTTTTTTATGCGTTCAGGAACAGCAAGCTCACACAGGTTCTGCAAGACTCTCTAGGTAAGCTAAGAATCTTCTGAAACAATCTTGGCCTTTACTGAATAACGTTTCTCTCTATTAATGTTTAGTTCTTGATTTTTTCAGGGCAAGACTCGAAAACGTTGATGCTTGTTCATATCAGTCCAAAAGAAGATGATCTGTGTGAAACAATATGTTCTTTAAACTTTGCAACGAGGGCCAAGAACATTCATTTAGGGAAAGATGAATCAAAGGTAACTTGCATGACACATCAACTTACTTTATAGTTTTACACTTTCTGTTTGGTTAATGATGCTTTTAACGTGTAGGAAGAACAAGAGAAAAAGGAAGCTGCGATGATGAATCTGCAGAAGATAATGGAAAAGATCGAAGAAGAGCGTGAGATATCGATAAGAGAGATGAAAAGGTTAAAAGAGACGTTGGAAAAAATATCTGGTAATAAGCCTCAGGTTGTTGAAAAAGAAGAAGATTATGTGACTAGAGAAGAGATACAAGTGACTCCAAAGAAACCAAGAAACAAATCAAGACGTTCTTCAGATGTGTTTCCAAGCTTCATGAGACCAACTGCTAGCAGCAACAGAAGATTATCAGGAGCTGATTTTAGTGTAATGGCTAATGGTTCAAGCTATAAGTCTAGAAGGAACTCCATGGCATCTGTACGAGCTGAATCTGAGTATCTTCCGGTGAAGAAGAAACGATTGGATTCTGTATGTGACTCATCAGACAGGAGCGTCTCGAAGTCAACTTGTGTCATACGGCAGAACTCAACAGATGATGCAACTGTTTATAGCCAAGACATATCTGAGTGTGAGATCAAATTAATCGTTTCTGAGCATAAGCCAAAGGTACTACAGATGAGGCCTGGATCTACAACAAAAGTGCGTTACTTGGAGAAAAATGTGAGCCAGAAAGTGGATGGAACAGAGTTTATAAGGATTAACAGTTGGCTTCATTCACAATCTGAGAACAATAGTTACTTGGTTGACAAGAAACAAATGGAAGAAATAGAAGAGCCTAAAACAGAGGAAATAGTGGTTAAACCTACACAGATGTTTAAAGATCTGTTTGAGCTGAAATCTTCTGAAGCAGAGAATCACATTTTGTCCAAGTTCCAAAATCCAGAAGACAACAATGTTGATGCGTCTCTTTATCCTCCAAGTTTAGAATATAATGGATTTAGCCAACTCATAGACAATGAATGGTCTGGAGTCAATTCACCAGCCTCGATCATGCTGTTAAAAGGTGAATCGGATGGATCACTCAAACCCAAGTCTCAGAGAGGTTTGGCGTTAACGGACGATGGAGATTATTCATTGCTTAGACCACAAGAAACCTTGAGAAAAGGAGGTAAAAGATTTGGAATTCACATTTGTGTTTTGGTGTGTGTGTTTTTGTCCCTGAGATTATGTTTTGTTTGCAGGACTTTGTATGTTTATGAAGAAACTTCAAGGCTTATGTTTTAGTGTTCTTCTGGGATTAGGATTGATCGATGTGGGCTATGGTAATGACTTCTTCAATGGGTTAACGAAGTAAAAAGACAATAGCATATTCAATTCGTCTTTGATCCTCAAATGATGCAAAGTTTATTTTTTAGTTTTTTCAATAGAAACTATGGATTTTTTGAATACATGTTACTCAATTGGGGCCTAAAGATCACTTATGAGTTTTCTAAAGATCACTCAATTCGACATCGTTGATATTTTATAGGCCCAAAAATCACTTATGAGTTTTCTACTTTTTTATATAGTTTAAGGTGTTAGAATTCTAAGAGATTTGATTTAAAATATCAAATCATGAAATATAAATTTTGAAATTATTATTAAAATCCAGTGTTATTGAAACAATGATTTTTAAAAGTACCATGAAATCCACTGTTATTGAAAACAATATAAAATCTTGATTTAAAAATTTCAGTCGGAATTTCAATAGATTTTTTATTTAAAAATACAAAATCAAAATATCATGTTTTTAATTGAAATTTCAGAAAATTTTATAACAAAATTTCAAATTCACTTAAATTTAATCAATTCATCTCAAATCTCATTAGAAATCAAATAACATCTTATGTTCATTTCAATATGTAATGTAGGTTGATGAATAACTAAAAATTTATAAAAAAGTTAAATAAATTACACATTTTTTACTGAATATTATACAAATACATAAACTAGTTAGACAATGAGTTCCTCAATGGCGTTCAGGTGTGTGGAATTCCCAACCATCATAGCATCCAAGCTCACACCCATCAAAGCACAACGTAAGCCACGGCCTCTCCCCGCAAATACTAGCTGTCACGGTCTCTTTTCGACCAGCAAAGCGTGTCTGTCCCAATCCAAGCCAATGCAGACCAGCAAAAGATGGCTTGCTTAACCATTTCAGTGATCCAGTCGTTAAGCTCACACAGTTATGGACATTGAGCTTTCTCAATTGTTTGCTTCCTCCCTCTGCTTGTCTTTCCCTAGTCGCAAGAGACTCTATCGAAGAATCTGTCACGTGAAAGCAACTCCTGAGACTCAGCTCTATTAAAGCCTTGCAATAACGTGTGATTGTGTAGATGGCTCTGTCTGAGATTCCTGGCATGTGACCAAGATCAAGTGTTGATAATGTTTTGCTGATTGTTCCTTCATTGTTTAACAGATACGAAATTCCTCTGTCACTGACTCTCTTACAGCCACGGAGAGACAGTTGAGTGATGGGAACATTTGATTTACCAAGTGCAAGCATGCCACTATCAGTTATATCAGCTCCTGCAAGATTCAGACAAGTTAACTTTCTCAGGGCTGATACAGAGTTGAGGCAAGAATCTGATATACTTTTGCAACTGCCCAAGTCGAGCAGCTCAAGATTGTCACACAACCCCAGTTTCTTTACAGCTTCACTAGTTATGAGAGGACATGTGGAGAGTCTGACCTCTTGAAGAGAACAAGAAGATCCTGTGACATCATGAAATGCTAAATCAGACAATAGGAAGGCACCTCGTACTTCAAACTTTTTCAGGTTCCGGCATGAGTGAAGGAGCGATGCAAAACCAGCATCACTGACCTTTGGGAACCCACCAAGTCTCACTGACTCTAAACCTTTGCAAGCCTCAGAGAGAAGAAATATACCCATGTCGTTTATTCTCTTGAATGAAATCTTACGTGTGTAACAAGTTCGAACCAGAGAGAGGCTTGTAAGTTGCTGACAACAACCCAGAGACTGAAGTCCAGTATAAGTCAAGTCATTATCGGGATATGGCTCTTTCTCAGGACGGTCTTCAAGGTCGAGTTTGACAAGTTGAGGAAGAGATCCAGTGATAGCTATGATAAGCCTGTCAGATATCAAATCCAACACAAGAGATAGGCTTTGCAAACTAAAAGAATGTGAAGGAGAAAGCAAGGCATTATAATCAGCCTTAGATAAGTTAGTTCCAGTGACTCTGAATCTGTTCATAAGAAGAATTGCTTCGGACTCAAGAAGTGGCTGTAACCTTAGAACTTTGAGAGTTTCTGGCAAGGAGAATCTAAGTGACTGGAAAGCTGTGGCATCAACTAGGACACCTCGAATATTTAGTTGCAGAGACTGCAAGCATCACAAGAATATATATATAAAAAACCAATTCAATTACACGCTTTCTCTCTTCTTCAGACCAATGCTTCAGCAAGCTTTTAACAAATTACCTCCAGATAAGGACATCCATTAAGCATTTGCGTTAGGTTAGATTGAAACACAACAGGTGAATCCAAGTCTGCCATTTCCAGTGTAAGTACTCTGTATATAATTGAACCCACACACACACAAAAAAAAAACCTTTAATTACTATCACTTTCACAAACTTCAGTTCTATAACTTAAAACTCAATTCTTCACACTAAGCACTAATTCAATAGAGTCCCTGAGTTACAAATTCAGAAAAATGCGACTTTTCATCAAACATGGATCAAAGTCATGAGAATTCATTGAGACACCTATTGAAGTTTATGGAAATGTACCGGAGATTTGGGCAGAGAGTGCCAATGGAAGTGAGAACGGTGGAGTATAAAAGAGAACACCTGAGCAAGTGAAGTTCACGGAGATGAGAACCCAGAACTCCACACACAGAAGCAGCGTTAAGACGAAGACAATTCAGAGTTAGGCTACTGAGTCCGATGCAGCCACGTAGCACGTGATTCAGAGTTTCATCGTCTGGTGAAAAAAACTAACAAAAAAAAAAACAATAATTCGATAAATTTTCATATTTTTCAACAAGTAATTGAAGAATAAAGCGAAACTCACGGAGAGATCAAGAGAGGTAAGAGAAGGAAGAACGCCGGAGACAACGGCGGAGCGGAGGGTGGTTGAAACACAGGCGACGGAACAGAGATTTTCAAGATCTAAACGTTTAAGTATTTCTTCGGATAACACAGATCTTGTCACTTCCTCCATGGTCAAATCCTTTTTCCCTCTTCGATTCAATTTCAATTCCAGAATCTGTCTAGTTTACTCTTCCCCTTTTGTGTCGTTGACGAATGAATGAATGAATGAATAAGGAAGGAGCCGAATTCTATTGAGCAGAATTCTATTCAACCCCTGTCTTTTAATCTTAAATCCCAACCACCCCTCTCATTTTTTACTTACAAATTCTTTTTTATTTTTATTAAAGAATAAGTTAAAATACTAAAAGATGTAGATTTTCATTCTTATTTACAAAACAACCTGGATCTACTTGACCCAAAAACTCAACCCACTAATCTATTTAAACTTTAAAATTAAAAAATAAAGAAAATCAAAGAGAGAGAAATAAAAATAGACTTCTTCTTCTTCGTTCATTTTTTTTTCTAGCTTTCCATTCTTCCACCATGTTCACCATTCTTCTATTTTTCTTGTATTAACTTGTAATTAACTCATTTTTATTCNTAATACGAAATTGCCGCTAATTTTTTTGGATTCTCCGCCTCTAGTTTATTTCTGAGAAGAAGAAAGATGAAAGAAAGACGAAATTGAGAGAAAAAAGATCGCAAAAGAGAGCACAATGGAGGTTTCTACACCGGACAAAAAGAACACAAAATAAAAAAAGAAGGGAAAAGATAAGTCAAAGCCCAAGAAAACGAAAGCAAAATCAAAAGTGAAAGAGACAAATCCAAAGAAAATAAGAGAAAAAAAGAGGTCAATACTCATATGTACAAAACTTTTTTATCAAACAATATGATTTTGTTTTAAGAACTTGTTATTTTTTGTGTGTTTAGCTTATGTTGTAAAATTTATATTTTTGTGAAATTTATGTTAAACCATCGTATTATTTTATGGAACTATTTTTAATTATGATTCAATTCTTAATTGAAAGAGTAAGTATTTAACATTTTTATTACAAATAGATACAATTAATATAATTGTTGTTGGGCAAAAAAAAATAAATAAATAAAATTTCATGTTGTTAAATCACATTATATTATTGTGGAATCTATGTATTTATGTTATAAAATTTAATAGATATAATTAGCATAATTATAATTTTTTAAAAATAACATGTATTGAATAGATATAATTGGCATAGTTGAGTTACTAAATAAAATAAAAAATAAATTGTTACAAATAGATACAATTTGTACAACTAAGTTACTGGAAAAACAATTATATGTTGAGCTGTAAAATCCGATATCTGACAAAGTCAGCTACTATCTGACACAATCAACCTACTATATAATACAATTAAACTACTATCTGACACAAATATATATTACAGTTGTGCTCCTAAAAAATAACATATAATTGTATTATAGTTGTAAGTCATATAACTTTTGCATATAGTTATATTTTGACCATTTTTTGATAATTTCCAGTTATATTGTGTTTTCTTAATTTTTGCTAGTTGGATTTCAATTATTATGTTTAATAAATATGTTTCAAAAACATTTATAGAAAAATATTTGTGAAAAATATATTTTTACTTATTTTTAATTAGCATGACTATAAAATTTAGTTAATGTACATGTCTTTGTATAGTTGATTTAACAAGAAGTTATTTAACGTTTTTTGTTTTCGCAATTTTTACTTTATGTTATGAGATGTAGATTTAATTCATTAATTATGATTGTATCTCAATTTAATAAAATTTTTGATTTATTTTATAATATTTCACTATCCAATTATATTAATCATATTCATTTGTATATACATTAATAGTGGTATTAGTTATACTTTTTATTATAACTTTAAAACAAAAACAATTAAACAAGTTAGCTCAAAAACAACACAACAAATTATGAGTTCCTGGATATTGATCTTTCAAAACAATACAAATTAAAACAACACAACAAACAAATTATGAGTTTTCTGGATATTGATTTTTCAAAATAAATTCCACTAAACTCGGTGTGTTTTTTTTATTCATCCATGCAGTTGATAATGCACGGAAACATGCGTGAGTTTTGTTGTAAGTTCTAATAAAAAAAGTTTTGAATCTTTAACATTTGCAAAGCAAAATCGTTTGTTTCAACATGCAACACACCTATTATGCTTCCACATGCTCAAAAAAAGAAGAAAGATCGTCATCACTAATAATATATATTGGCAACTCGACTTAAGTTCGATTCTACTTTCATATGCGCCACTTTTTATTCGCTGAACCCTGAAAACATTAAATTCATTTATCATTAGTAACTCACTTGTATAAATTCTATACATGTATATAAATTACAAGTTGTATCAGTTGTATAATACTACATAGTTGTATCAGTTGTGCTAGTGTTATGTTTAATTCTTAGTTGTATTGGTTGTATTTAATTATATATTTATGGGTTTTTACCTACACAAATGTTTTTAATTTTTTTACATAATCACTAATGTTGTTAAATAACAACAAAAAACACTTTCTTTTTTATTTTAAACTTCATAGAACAATGAAATCATGTTTTATAACTTAAATACATAAATCCAAGTTTACCTCTAATGTTGACCTTAAAGTTTTTCCAACTTTTATTATTTCTAAATCTTTTTTTAAAAGAGTCCTAATTTCTTCTATTTGATATTTCAACTTTCAAATTTTAAGTTTAATGATATTATAGTGAGAAATTTAATGTGTAATTTTAGGTTGGTGCATTGAAAAAATAATTTTATGAATATGAAGAAGATGATGGTTAGGAGGTGGGACCCATGAAAGTTAATCTTTTTATTTTTTTGCTTTTTTCAAATTTAATTTATTTGGTGGAATTAGGATATTATGTTGAATTGGATCCGACGTGTGTAAGAGATGTGGGGTCCAATTTTTTATTTTATTTTATTAGTTGAATTAAATAAATAAAGGAGGGGCACGTAGAAGAGTGAGGGATGTAAGGGATTTACAATGAACATTTAAGGGCCTTTGAGAAATTTATCCAATTTTATTTCACTCTTAACGCTATTCTATTTAGCTCCTGCATTTTAATTTTAAACCTCAAACATCCCTCTTCCTTTTAACATTTTTATTTTATTTTTATTTTTAATAAAAAAATGTTAAAAGACTAAAAAACTATCACTTTTCATATTATTAACGAAAAAAGCAAGATTATTCAACCCAACGAAAAAACCAAGACCCGACTCGACCCGTTTCTACCCGATCCGACCCAGAATTTGAAGTAAAACAAAAACAAAACAAAAAATCAAACCCTCGAGCTCCTCAAAACAAAAAACCCAACTCTTTCTCTCTCCCCTGACGACTTCTCCTCCGAAAACCTAAAACAAACTCTCAATCTTCAAATCTCTCTCGATTTGGATCGATTTTTT
>ASXC01014215.1:0-15039 GCA_000411055.1 Leavenworthia alabamica
CCTGCCCGATCGGGCTAGCTTCTACAATTCTGCCAAACAATCATGTTTTCCGACATCCAAGCTCTCCAATGTGCAAACACCTAAACTTGTACTCCGGAACCTGCATATAGACTCAAAAGAACACAAAAAGACTCTAAAAACGGACATGACTTGTCCGTAAAAACGACTCAAAATACAATATATCACCACCCTTATTTATTGTTTGGGTTTTGTGTAATTTCTCAAAAATATAATCTTAATTTTTAATTTAATTGAATTATTAAATGATAATTTTGTCTTAAATTAATTTTGATGGTATTTGTGAAAATTAAAGTTAATTTGATGGTATTTTGAGAATTGTCATTTTTTCTATTCTATCAGATTTTGTTTATCTATTGCATTATATATTAAATATTGTTTTTATAATTATATTGTTTTTATTGAAGAAAATTTTAAATACTACTAATGAGAAATAAATTTTTATAAAAACAACATTTTTTGCAACTAAAAAAAATTATGTTGATAACAATTGATTAAACTGCCCCTAACAATAAAATACCTATACAATCTTAAATCCTAAACAACTCTAACAATAAATACTAAATCCTAAATTTTAAAAACTAAATAATAAACACTAAATTTTAAATACTAAATCCTAAACCTAAACCAAAATTTTAAACTCTAAACATTAAATATCCAATCCTAACCCTTAATACTATCCTTAAATCCTAAATAATAAATATTCAACTCTAACCCTTAATACTAAACTCTAAACTCTAAATAATAAATACTCAACTCTAATCTTTTATATTAATCTCTAAAAATTTAATAATAAATCCTAAAAGTAGTTTAGTATTGTTTTAATTTTGAGTGTTATTTTTGAAAATTTATAAAAAATATTGTATTTATACAAAATGGTAAATGTAAAATAGTATTTGAAAAATGTTATTTGTAGTAAGTTTTTTTTATTTGGATTTTCTCTTGTTATTTAGATGGTATTAAATTTTATTAGTTTCAACATTTTAGATTCTGAATGGTAATTTGTATGTCTATTTTGGGTTTTGAATTGATAACATTTTACAAAAGTTGGATTCCAACTAACTAAAATAACTATATACACATAACAATTACATAATTACCAAAATATTATTCAATTTTATAGTATTTAATATTATTATAATAGCATGAAATAATGATGAAAAATATCGGGAAAAATGTTAATTAAAGCAAGAACTTTCCAAATATCATCAAATATAGCATGAACTTGCAAAATCTAAAAATAATCCCCAACTTTTAGTTGATTTTTTAATTAAATGCAATATTTTAGTTGACCTAAAAAATTAGGCTTTCTATTAACAGAGAATTATGAAGGGGTTAATTAAATCGTGAACAGTGCTGTTACATTAAAATGCAGTCGTTTTACACTCACAAAATGACATCATTTTCTGATATTTGAAAATTAAAATATCAAAATTCTCAAATCTCCATTGACTAAAACGCGAAATTACAGATGAAGACGAACTCACAGTTGCCCCTTTTTGTCGATTTGAGGATTTTGATGTTCTAATTTCGAGATATCAGAAACGACGTCGTTTTGTGAGTGTGTAAAACGGCTGTGTTTTAATGTAACGGCACCGTTCACGATTTAATTAACTCTGTCATAATCTTCCGTTAATCGATTTAACAGAAAGTCTAATCAGACATATCAACGAAAAATATTGTATTTAATTAAAAAATAAACTAAAAGTTAAATATTTTTTTAAAAATTTTACAAATCTACTACATATTATTTGGGAAGTACTAAATAAAAAATAACTCTATATTACTGTGGTATATTACAGTTTATGCCATTGGATTATCATATCTTATTTAATATTTATATTAAATTACTAGAAGAGTAACTAGATAATTTACTATTTAATACATATTTCACTCAACAATATTTTAATATTTCATATATACATTATTAATCATATATATCATCAATAATAAAACATTTTTATACTATAAACTTTTAACTATATAAAATAATATATTTCACATATTATTTATGTTTTTCATATATTTCATCCTATATTATAAATATATTTATATTTAATATTGTGTATATTGTTTACTAATATATATATATATATATATATATAATATTAAGTATAATAATAATGTGTTTACGAAACTATATATTAGATATAATCAAATATATGATATATACAATATTAAGTATAATTTGAGAATATACACAAATATTATATGAATGAAATATATTATGAAATTCAGTGGTTGAATTAATACAATGTATACACAATAATATTTATATTAGAACACAATATACACAATATTAATTTTAAAATAATTTTTTTAGATTCTCCTAAATAATACTCGGCGATAAAAATTCTTCATGTTTGGAAACATTACACAAAACAATCCGGTGAAACTCTTGAATTAGTTCTAGCAGATAATAAGGTAAAATATTTTTCATTTTATAAATTTAATATTTTCGAAAAATAATTTCTTTATAATATATTTATTTAATTAAAGTTTTATCTATATATTTTTATGGTGACAAAATACATGCTTCTATAAAAATAACGAAAGGTGAATGGAGACCAAACTCGATCGCAACTTACTTGTTTATACTTTTCCATGCTATTTTTTATTAATCATATAATATTTATCCGCACGAAATCTAGTTCATATATATTATGTAAAGTTTAAAGAGTATTTTTTTTTACCAAATAAGTAAGATATTAATTTTTTACCAAATAAATAAAATTTTATAATTGAAACTTTGACTAGAAAATTTCATTAAAAATATATTTGGTAAACAAGTTATATAATATGAAATGGAGATACATATATTTTATTTTTATCTAAATTTATATATATATTATGTAAAGTGTAAACAATATTTCTTTTTACCAAATAAGTAAGATATTATTTTTTTGCCAAATAAATAAGATATTAATTTGGTAGAGATATATTGGAACCTTGACTAGAAAATTTCATTGAAAATATTGTTTTTGTTAACCAAAATATATACTATAAAATGAAGATAAGTATAATTTGTTTTTGCCTAAATTTATATATATATATTATGTAAAATATAAACAACTATAATATATACAAATTTGGACAAAAATAAAATATACTAATCTCCATTTCATATCATATATTTTGTTTAACAAAGGCAATATTTTATATATATTATTATGTAAAGTGCAAACAAAGTTCTTTTATAAAAACAAAGACATTTCTCCCTTTTTTATTGTGGTATTAAATGTGTGGGATGTTTTGTTTACAGCTTCGATATTGTCTGCTCAAATTTAGGATCCATGCAAACGATAACCTACATTTAAAAAAAAAAACAATACATTCTAGTTAATTAATAACACCAAGTTATAAATGTAAACACTATAACACCAAGTTCCTTTATTCTAACTTTTTAATCTTCTACACTAGTAAAAGTTTTTTTGTTTTTTTACCTTTCCGGTGCTTTTACCAGAATGTAAATACTCAACCGCATCTGCAACAGAGTTTACTCCTATAAACCTTTTCTGATCAATCCCAACCTAAAATATCGTTATTGCAAAAAAAAAAAGAGTTAGGTGAAGAATCAATTTGGTAAAAATAAAACTGAATTTAAAAGCAAAATAAACTTTTACAAAATTTACCTTAAGTTTTCCAAGAGAGTAAAGATTGAATAATTTTTCAAGATTTTGTTTCCAGAGTTGACTATATTGTACTAGAAAGAAACCAGCCTGAAACAATTGTTTTTTTTTTTTGTTAAATTTGACATAAATTAAATGTTAAATAAATATTATCAAACTGTAGACAAGTTAATTGAATAAATACAAAAAAAAAGAATTGAATGCTAATGGATGAGACCAAAGCACTGTTTTCAACTAGAGTTGGGTAAAAAATTGAAATCCGAAATCACTATCCGAATCCAACCCAAAAAAATCTGAACCGAATCTGATCCAAAATTTTAAATAATCCGAACAGATTTTAGATTAGATAACCGGACCCTTACGGAATCCGAACCAAAACCATAATATAAATATATATATATATATATACAAATATTAATTATATTTATGTTTGATACAACTCTATTACCCAAAAACTAATAATTTTAAAACCAAAATATAATAAAGAAACTAAAATATTATAAAGTTTAACCAAATCTTATTCATTTTCGTCAAATTTGACTAAAACTTTAAAAAATTCATTTTCCTTCAATATTTTACCCAATCCAAACCGTACCAAATAGTCCAAAATCCGAACGGATAATAAAATCTCAAATCCGAATTATCCAAATCCAAAAGTCAAAGCCTAGTACTAAAAACGTACCACAGTTTGGCTTTTAGCTAGAATTTTCTCACAAAGCCCTGGATAATTAGCTGGTTGCCACCCTTTCTCTCCTTGATACTACAAAAAAAAAAACAGAGCTTGCTCGTGTATGAGACATAATTTAATAAAACGAAATGTGTGTATAGAGAGTTATATATAATTTGATAAAAAACCTGAGAGATCATTCCAATCACAATGAGTCGTCCATAAACAGCAAGTGCATTCAAACACATATCAAACATTTGACCACCTACAGATTCATATATTATATTTACTCCTTTTGGAAACTCTTTTTTCAACACCTGTCAAATTTATATTATATCAGTATTAATTAATAAAAAAACAAAACTTAAAGAGTTTGCATAAGATAATTACTGTCTTGATATTCTCGGTTTTATAGTCTATAACTCTATCTACACCAAGCTCTTTTAATAGCTTTGCCTTCTCTGATCCTCCACATGTAGCTATTACTTTATTCCCTGCTAACTTTGCTAGCTGTATACATAAGATAATATCTTAAAAAACCTATTTTTCATCTGGCACAGACATAGGAAACTAGGGAGAGATATCATTAATAAACAAATGGAGGGCTGAGATTATAAGATGAATGAACGGTTGAGATACATTAGAGAACAGTTAGTGTCAAAAAGAAGCTGAAGGTTGATTAGAGATCATTCTATAGTGATTTCACCATTGTTACAGTTCAATTGAGCCTTGGATAAGGTGAAGAAGAGTCTTTGTTTCATGAACATCAACTCTTTTTATATCAATTCAATCGGTTCTAGTTTTGTTAGGTTTGTGAGAGTGAGTTTTATTGTAACAAATCACCAAATGATATATTGTTATGGTTAATACTTTAAATAACTACAAGACATGTATATACCTGGACTGCGAACTGTCCAGTCCCTCCTGCAGCAGCGGTCACAAGTACAGTTTCACCTGACTTCATTTGTCCTGCCTGTGAATATCATTAGATAATAGAAATGTCAAAGACATAATTAAAATGAAAGACTATTAAAACAGATAGACTAATCAGTAATCAAAGACCTTTTCAAGGGCGGTTAATGCAGTTAATCCCGAGGTAAGCATAGCAACAACTTCTGGATCTGGTCTTGGAACAGGAAGCACATGTTTAGAAGAAACCTATATTCAACAAAGACAGTATTACCACATGATCAGTGAAGCCTAGAGAAATCTCAATACTTTTATCGAATTGTTTAGTTGCTTTTATACAATCATGTATTCAGCATATGCTCCAAATGTCATAACAGCAGCTGGAGTTCCAACTTCTAAATTCTTAACAGATTCTCCCACTGCTGCAATTAAACCAACTCCCTGGAAAATTTTAAGCGATTTAGAATTTTGATGTTAACTCAATAAAGAATGGTCCACCAATGTTAATATTGAATGAACTTTACCTCAAACCCAGCATCAAAGGGAAGCTTCGGGGAGCCGCCACTAAAGTAACGACCTGAGCTGAAGTTTACCTGCATATCATATACAACAAGGGTGAGTTGCTTATTAGCTGAGAACAGAGGAAATATTATGGACAGGGTACAAAATAATCAAAATCAAGAGATAAAGATCTTACATCACTAGCGTTAACACCAGCATAGATGATTTTCAGAAGAACTTGGTGTGGTCCAATGGGTTGTAGAGGTGTTCGGACTATGCGAGTAGCATTGCGGAAATTATGAGACAAGGTATGTACAATTCTGAAGGAGAGAGTAAGCCATCAGTATGAGTAGTCTAAGAGAAAATAGAAATACAACATTCATTTGCCTGTGTTTTCGTCTTGCATAGTCACTAATAGCTTACATTTTCTCGAAGCTTTGAGGAAGTTCAATCTTTGAAGATAATTTAAAGGAACGTCTTTTGCTGGAACTTCGATCCACCATGTACTTTTCTTTTTCCGTTGGAGTTGGCCAATACTCCAAACCCTTGCGGTTGGTAATCCATAGACATGCCCCGGCTTTAGTCTCATCGGTTATAAGCTCAAAAGCACCTAGAGAAAAATATGACAATCCCATGGCTTTCATAAATAGTTTGATCTCATACTGGTATCATTCCTACATCAGAATCAACTTGCAATGCATGGTGGCTTATGTGAACCAAAGATTTTCGATAGAAGGCAAAGATGAGAATATATAACAATCCATAAATTAGTGAGATAAATACAGATAAAACATAGTAAGAGTATTCATGTGTTCAAATTCTTCTGCAACAAAGTAAGTCGCAGCATTTTACATTAAACAAAGCGCAGGATAAAAATAATTTACTCGGTGTATGTCAACCAACCCTTGATATAACCTATGTCTAAGTATAATCTGATATGTATACGCACCTTTAATCAATAAGTCCATAGGCACGTAACCGCCGATTGCCTTAAGGATGGAAGCACTAATATTTTCGGCTAACTCCGTCTTGATAAACTGCAAAATCAAAGTTACAGAACCTTAACTTTAACTCTTTAAGAAACAGTTAGCTAAAATTTCGTTTGCTTGTAATAGACACATTCACGACAGAGCTTTTTGAAGTAGCAAGTGTTTGATGAGAGAAAAAACAAAGATCTAAACCCATCTGGCTGACACATGGCAGTGATACCCTCAGTTTCATTTCAAACATATTTTACCACTTAAATTTCCCAATAGAGGAATACCTAAACATTTAAGAAAGACATTCAGATATTTTTCTTACTTCAGGGCAAAGCACATTGATTCGGATCCCTTGACGCCTGTAATATGCTAATGATCTAGTGAATAAGACGACACCGCCTGTAGGAATGTAAAATTTTTTTGGGATAAACAAAAAACTATACATCATACGAACATATAACAAATAATAACAGACAAGTAAAATGTAAAACCTTTAGCGGCAGAGTAGATAGGATCAATGGGCATTGGATAAAGACCCGAAGCTGAGCTCATGTTAATGATAACTCCAGGCTTATTTTTGGCTTTCATAGCTTTGATCTACACAAAATTGGAAAATCCTAGTCATTAAAAAATCCATCTAAACGCGAGATATAAAACTCGAAACTTCAGAAGCCAAGGAAAATGATAGGAGTCATCTTGATGAAGTATTCAGTTCAAGTTGCTTCTCTGTCAAAATAAAAATAAAAATCGTATACTGGTTGAACATGTAAGACAAGTGAAAACTTACTGCAAGTTGTGTGCCTTCAACGACAGCAATCATATCAACATTAATGGTATGTTTCCATGATTTAGATCCATCACTATCATCTTTATCAAACAATACAGGAGAGCTAATCCCAGCATTGTTAATACAAATGTCAAGTGTTCCAAACAAAGCTAAATGCTTCTCAAAAGCAGCAATGAGATCTCCTACTCATAGAATACAACAACACTAACTAAGAAAGACTTCAGAGAAAAGTTTCATCATTGAATCTAAACTTAACACTACACACTAACCTCTTTTAGTCACATCACATTTGACAAAGAGAGCTGAAGGAAAATTTAAACCAGGATGAAACTTCGCATTCGCCTTTCGAACAAGTGAAGTAGTTTCTTTTCCTTTCTCCTCAGAAAAATCAACTACAGTTATGAAAACTCCTTTCTCTGCAAGAGCTAAGCAAAGAGCTCGACCTATACACAAAATTAAACATCTCAATCACAAAATTGTATTACTCTACCGTTATATGCTCTGTATCTCTAAAATCTAAGAATAAATCAAAATCAAGCGTCAGCAGATCTAACTATTTATTAAAGTTCTTATCACTGAAGATTAACAATTATCCAGCAGATTTCATCGATCTCGAATCACCAACATGAACCATATAATAAAACTAATTTAAAAATGAAAATAAAAGTATCTACCAATCCCGGAGGCGCCGCCAGTGACGAAAGCGGATAGACCAGGTTTGATCTCCATTAATTAAGAGAGTGTGAGCTTCGATTGATTTCCGAGAAGTTAGAGCAGAGGTTGAAGAAGAAGAAGATAGATTGATGAACCTCGAAATTCGTATAAGAAGTAGGAATGTTCTATCGTGACACGTCTGCAATGATTGTGCCACTTGGTTAGTCTTATCCCAAACCGGTTAATCCAATCTTATTGGAATATAAAATGGGATAATTTACTAAATCTGGATGATATATTTAGTATAAAATCCTTATTTTTATTTAATATTTCTTCTTACTACGACAATAATTTAATATAATAATGTAAAAAAATCGTTGAAGATTATCTTCTTTTTATGGAGATTTTTTAAAAAATTACTGAATTTATTATCTTTAAATATTTATAAAATATATATTTTAATACAGAAAAATACTGATATTTTAGAATTAGTAACACCAATTTCAGATATTGTAAAACTAAAATTACAAGAATATCGCACCTCGCAGTATTATATAAGTAAATAATAATAATGATAATATAATATAAGTAAACAGTAACACACAAAATACAATCTTCTATATTTTCGTTACAAAAAAAATAAAAAAGGGGCTAGGTTTTAACAAAAAAAAAACAATACAAAGAGGATTTAAATTTTCTTTTACAAAATAAAAAAAAATAGAATTGTGGAAACCAAATTCCACCATGGTCTCTAGCAAACTTTATTTATCACCCTCTGTTTTATTATATAAAATATTTATATATTTTATGTTTCAAAAAAGAAAATTTCTCATATTGCAATATAAATTTAATTTTATGGAATATTATGTCACCAATAATAGTTTGTAGTTGTTTTTATTGGTTAAATTGTATATATTGTGTATTAAATACCACAACTTTTAGAATAATTTTTTTGAAAAAATATGTTTTAGACAAATTTCATATAAAATTAAAATAGAAGGATCAGTGAATACTTACATATGCCAAGTTAATTCCATCAATCACTAATATATTATATAAGACCGTTTCAAAGTCAATATATGTCTTTGTTTTTTTTTTCTTTACTAGGTTGGTTTCTTTTTTTTTGGTCAAACCCATACTTTTTTCAAATCTTAGTCTCCATCGATGGAGAAATTGTTCTTAACACCAGAAACAAAAGCCACTAGGGGCAATAAAGAAGCTACAATAAGAGCTAAACTAAAATAACCAAAGGGATAGATAGAGTCGGTTGAAACAGCAGCAAGTGCACAATTGACAATCCGACCATAAGCTTCAGAAGCAGTGACGACATAACACTACCTTCAACTCTGATACCCATACACCAAATTCACACTGAACAGGTGATACTAATGGGGGACAAACAATCTCCATAAAGGAGGAATACGGACTAGCAATGTCCAAAAACATCCAATTTTCGGTAGGAATGGAGTCTTCAACCACCAAACCTTCAAGATGCCACAACGGCACATAAAACCAGCTGGATAAACCAGCACAAAATCTGCATACTGCAGTAATGAATCCCACTAGCACGAAATTAAAGTCACGAGAGGATACTAACGACGCGATGAACCTCTTTGACATACTCGATAAACATTATTCTCAAACCAGAGGAAAATAGACATTATTCTCAGCCCACATTCGACGAACTGAACACAGTTCATAATCAAGGCTGCATAAAGATCGCACTAAGGCGATACAAGTGTCATCAGAGGACACAAGAGAAAGACTCACAGTACCAGGCTCAGAGACTATTGGGATTTCACCATTATTATGAACATGTAGCCGTACAACCAAGGCCTCAATGTAATATACCAACAGAATCAGAGTCCTCGGCTGATCCTGTCTAAGGAATGAGACATCGTAGTTTTTTGAGAGTAACGGACTGATAGAGAGAACCTGGGACCAAAGCAGATGAGGTGGTGTGCCGACAATAAGCCCTTCGGAAGGTTCCTGGCTTCGTGAGAGTACTAGGTTGGTTTCTATAACAAATTTTTAAGGCAGAACATAAAAACACAAAAGTATAAGGATTGTAGAAATTGTTATTAGGACAATTGACGTGTTAGGTTTTGTTCGAAGAGCTTGTAAATAATTACGCTAGGAAGAACGGAGACGGTAAAATGATGTTGTTTTCTGTACCCGAATTTATATGGGGACATGTATTTTATGGAGACGTCATGCAAATGTTTCTAACGCGTTTCAGAATTTTGGTATTTTTAGATATTAAAATATTTTTGATATTTTGATATTATAGAAATATTTTCTGAATTTAGCTTATTTTTGGTATTTTAGATATTAAAATATAATGTTTTTAAGAATTAAAAAGTTAATTTTTATATTTATATAATTATATTTATGAATATTTTTATATTATTATTAATGTATATATGCCGTCCCGATATCTTTAATTTTTTAGTTTATCGTTTTCCGTTCTTGTTCCGTCTCCGTTTCTTGTTCGCGTATCCGCCCCAGTAGAACTTAGTAATTACGTGCAAAAAATGTTTGGGCTCATCATGAACCCTATTAGCCTTCAGATTTCGTCAAAGACTCTTTAAGCTTCAAACCTTTTTTGGGTACTCTTTAGTTAGTCTCTTTGAGAAACAAAAACGAATTTATACAAGATAACTCATATTATCTTATTATTATTAATAATGTCTACATGTTTTTTCATTATTTTATTCATTAGAGAGAAATCATATAATGTATTTATCTGGTGTACATTCACACATGCACATTACCAGATATAATAAAAGATATAACTAAAAATTTATTAGTTTTCTTAGCAGTTTTAAAACTCTTTAAATTATAAATTTTTAAATAATTCTTACATAATTCTTTAAATAATATATAACTGAATCATAAATATACTAAATGATTAATAATTGGGCAGTTTTCTTAAATACCACTAAATTTAGTTTATATTCCATGAATACCACTAAAATTGATTTAAGACAAAATTACCACTTAATAATTTAATTAAATTAAAAATTAAACTTTATTTTAAGAAAATTATATAAATTTTAAACAATACATACTAAACCCAAACATTATATATTAAACACTAACCTTAAATACTAAATTCTAATCTTTAAATCAAAATTTTAAACCCTAAACAGTAAATACTAAACCCTAACCATAAATACTAAACCCTAACCCCTAAATAATAAATACTAAACCCAAACATTAAACATTAAATTCTAACATGAAATAAAAATATATACTTTTTATAACAAAAAATTATAATTTTTAATAAAAATATATTGTTAATAATGTAATTTTGTCCAATAAAGTAAATTTGATGGTATTAGAGGGAATTACTCTATTAAAAACCCTTTTTTTTTAATCAATCCCAAAAAACCTGGACAATAAATTGTTCTTATTTCACACATTAAAATGAAATTTATTCTGAAAAGATCCACAATAATAACAAATTTTGTTAACTTAATGAACATGCAATCATTTCCAAAACCTTAAATCATGACTAGCTCCACAAGCTTATCATAAAATCAAAGCTAATAATCAACAGTTCAAAAATACATATTTAAGAGGATGAGTTTTGTGTAAGATTTGATTATCTCTTGCTCCCTAAATGCTGTGATTTCTAGAAAATAAGGTAATTACTTGGAGACTTGTGTAGAAATTTCAGATCAAGCTAGTGAGAAGTCTACAAGCAAAGCGTCTGCGGAATTAGTGGAAGATGAAGAGCAGAATGGTGCAGTTTTAGAGAAAATGATGGTGAAGCCGACGGTTCGAATTTGCCAAGTGGGGGAAACAAGAGATAGAGATTGACAGTCTATCTGAAGGTGAAGAGGTCCACGTCGCAGCTCACTCCCTAGAAATGACGGCGATTGGACAAGAGTTTCTCATTAAGGGGTTCTAAGACTACTAAAATAATGGGGGTGCTGGTTTAGTCTATGTAATAATCTATTATAAATCTCTCGCAGGAAAAATGAATTTTATGAGGAATTTTATGTTCATCAAGCAGTTTTTTTGCCTCTTTGAATCCACGTGATGTAGTTGCTGAAGTCTAGCTTTGGAGAACTGCAAAAGAATTGCAGGTTTAATGGCATTTCTCCTTCATGTACCTCTCTTACAGATATTGAGGATGTTGAGTATATTAAGGATGAGGCAGTTCATTTTTTCTGATTTATTGACTCAAGAACCACCTGATTAACGGAGATGCTTGCTATGGGATCTTTTTGCAAGACTTTCTCGGGTTTTCGTGTTCTGATTTTCGGCATTCTACATTGACTTATGAAGTTACAGAAGCTGAAATAATTGCTATGCCTACTAACAAGTGTAATGCCCCGACTGTTACCATCCGTGAGACTCCAAATTCCCCTCTAGGTTTGTGAACGACTCAATGCTCTCTCTAGATCCATGGGCCTCCATGTTCTATCTTGGTCCATTGGGTCTCACTCTCGTCTGGTCGGTGCATTAATTTTCTAAAACTCTAAGACTTGTTTACTGTCCCCACAAATCATATATAATTTTTCCATGTGCGTTAGCCTCACTTACACAGTACTAAAAATCATTTTTCGGTAGCTCATCCATCATAATACTATTCCTGTATAAGCACATTTAACTGCAGAGTTTTGTAAAGATGGTTGACCGAAAAGATAAATGCATTTTGATAACATAGGTTGCTAAATCATGCACCACCATACCAAAAACTGGGAGGTTACAATCATCCCTACTCACAGAGCGTAACATTTTCGTTGCTCACCAGGACTGTCTCCCGAGCAGAATCGGTTTGGCACAACCTAGCTATGATATCAAATGTAATGCCCCGACCGCAATCGTCCGTGAGAATTCAACGTCCCTTCTAGGCATGTGGACGACTCAATCTCATCTTTAGGCCAATGAGACTCCACGTCCTCTCTAGGCCTATTGACCATACATCTCCTAGACGAGATCTACACCATGTTAAATTCATCTCCTAGGGAGACGAGATCCCTCCCAAATCGTGACTCGAACCGGCGACTTCTAAATTACCTCAATATTCTTTTACCAAAAAAGAAAATATTACTGGAAATGAAAAGTGATATGATAACGAAAGATTTCTAAAAGGAAAAGAATCATAAAAACGATCATGTGGGACCCTTTAACTTTGGTTACCAGAAGTGATAACCAATGCAAGCTCTAGAAATGCTATAGGAAGCCATGGAGCAGCCACGGGTAGCAACTGTGGATGGGATTTCAGGATATTGGATCAGAGGCAAAGGATTAGCACCGGAACGTATCCAAAAGAAAGACGAAGAAGAGGGAGTTGGCCGAGGAACAAAAATTCATATTTTTAGGATATCACTGCTCTAAGAATGATGTGCATTAATATAAAATATATTACTGATAGTTACATATATATATATATATATGTATTACTGATAGTTAGATATATAAATACAGAGGAATGAGGAGTGAGTGGATATGTTGTACATTAATCATATATATGAAAGTTGGTCAACTTTCTGCATCTGAACGACAAGTTGCAATACCAGAGAGTGGCACATGTTTTATCTAAATTTATTTTCATATTTAATAATTTTTTTAAAAAAATTCTTTTCATATAATTGTGGAATTCTCGTATTTTTTCTATTCAAAAATTATTACCTTTATCATAACTTATAATTATCTATTTAATATAAATGAATGATTTCAGTTACTAAACAAGATTATAGACAACCAAAAGTCTTAAGCAAAACTTATATTATATCTAAATAACCTCTATATATCTATTGACTATACTAAAAGCTAAAATTATATTGAGAATCTAAAATAATTGTAATCTAAATCTTGCTCTAAGAATAAATAATCGGTAATTCTCTTCAGGATTTTCTTTCGTTCTTAAAGACGATGAATCATCCAGTGTTTTTGTTTATGGTATTTTGAATTATTTTATTTTTGTTTTAAATTTATATATTTTACCATTCATGGAAGAGTTTAAAAATTCAAAAGTTATATATTTTCTCTTCCCTTTACACGCTATATTTCTGACATGATGGTAGAATAATATTTTTGGTGATAAGATAACCAGATGCAAGAAACACACACATGAAAATCTGGTATTAATCTTAGTTGTATGACTACCAAAACATCTAAATACATGATGATATTAAGTATTTGAATTCCTTGATAAAATAATTTTTTTTTTTTTCTGTAATTAATTAGTTAAATTTATTGTTTTGTATGTTTAATGATACAATTGTCTTTTACATAATTTATAGTTATGAAACCACAAAACCCCTTTTTAATGAGTTTTAGATTCTTATTTTGTTCATTTATAGAAAAACAAAAAACAGTAAGAATATCAAAGTTTGTGTAAAGCTCTCATTATTTTTATTTTGCTTTTTAGTTTGGGATGAAAGATGAAGAACTCTTTCTGTATAGATGACAAAGGGAATCACTATCAATTGACATGTATTATGTTTTATTTTATTTTTAACGGTTCATTTATTTTAATTATTAATTTTCTTATTTAGTTTAATTATAAACTCTTCATATTCTTTTTATCTAAAATTATAACCACTTTTTCTTAATTTATTATTATCATTAAATATAAATTATCGTTTTCATTAAATACATATTAATATTTCGTGAATGATTTTTTTATCAATGTTTTTTTTTTTTCTCGTCTATTAGATCATTACTATTACAGATTGTTAGGAATGCGAGAACAACTTGTACTTACGATAATTCCATGACACAAATACTCTTCGACAAGTAGTTCTGAATATACGACATCCCCATGATGGATAAGCTCTCCCCACAACACTCGGATCTTCGACGGACGGTTCTGCAGGTACGACATCCCTTCTGATGGACAAGCTCTCCCCGCAACACGAGACCACGACGGACGAT